>JAJSRV010000070.1:0-97754 GCA_021527715.1 Neoseiulus cucumeris | reverse complement strand
TTCCCTCAATCGATTCCCTTGGCGAAATAAATGGTAAGTCGCTTTAATTTGCTGCTGCGCAAGGAATATCATATGAGCATGAGCCCTTTCATTGTACCCTTTCTCGAAGGCTTGCGGAGCGGAGTTCTGGTCGTTGCGGTCAGCGACGTATCTTCCGGTGTTCTGAAAACGACGCGACATTATGGTGGTCACACCCTGGGCGATATCTTGGAGGCTGAATTTAGGCACATTCGAAGTTCACAGGAAGTTTCAGAGCTATCGCGAGTGATCACTTTTGGCGCCAAACCACCGTTTTCGGTGCATATCCAGACCCCGACGAACACTCGAGCGCACAGTGATTGTTATTCATCTGATTTTCCTGTTCGGCCACATGCCGCTGTCACATTTTTGCTGGAAACGAGCGATATGAATTTTATTCATCTGAAAATCATCCGAGTTCCTATTTGAGGGCCGTTTCGGAGGATTATCCAACGTATACGCGTTCTCTATATTCGAAATTATTACTCGTCGTCGCTCATCATACGGATGAGGAGAGAAGAGTTTTGACAACTAATCGAAGAGAACCAGGCATGAAATCATCAGGAACGCAGGTACGAAGGGACGGCGTTGCTCTGGTACGCAAGGAACGCTATTTCAAGCATGCGTTCCAAAGGAACGTAACGAACTCATCATGAAAACTGATGAATGACCATCCTTATGACATAGACCCGGTTGACATGGATACTATCCTTCGTTTCACGCAAAAATCATGATCATCATTATTATCTGCGGTTTTTTCATTAACTCGTCTGTCCGGAAAAATCCGCCAGACCTGCATCGAGGACTGAACACGGTCTCCCTGCATAACCGCTCTCAATGCTCTATTGCATTGCATAGTGGAGCTACGCTTCATTCTCTTCCCTGGGAAATCGGTGTCTGGCGGGCCGGTAACCCCGCCAAATCGGCACGCGAGCTTTCAGTACTCCACAGTTGTTTGCTCAAGATCATCGCGAGGGCTGTGCCTCTCGGCTTCCCTCATTTGACTCGAGTCACCCCATAATGCCCCGATATCGATCAAGTTGGTCTCGATCGCCTCACCCTGCTGACCATCCCAGATGCTGTGTGTGAGATCTGACTGCTTACATACTCTGCGATCCCACACTGAATTGGCAGCTCCTCGATTCGCATGCTACAGAGATCATCGCCATCATTGTTTTGATGTTTCCGTCGACGAAGTTCAGTTTCGTCATTTCTATGTCCCGTTCTTTTGGAACGGGTGTTCTCAGAGGCTGACCTGCTCTGTTTCGTTCCAACGGCCTGTTGGTCTCCCGTTTCTCCGTTCGCTGGCAAAATTTGTCTAGCGACTCTGATGGCTGCTTGATTTGTTGGCTGGTTGACCGTCTCTGACCTAGGCTGTCTGTGATACGTCCACGATATCTGACTTTCGTGGAGATCATGTGTCGTCAAGTTATGTGTAGTATGTATGATAGCGTGCATGTACCATCCAAAGCAAGCGGTGATGCCACCTGAGAGGGTTGCGAGCTTTCGCACCTCTTCCGAATCTGTCGAGAGTCATTAGTCGTAAATCATGACAGCAAAACTACCGTGGACGATGGAAATCAATGGAAACAGCACGATCGCTGTTCTTGTGCCCGACGGATTGGTTATCACGGGCTTGGTCCCAGAGCCACGTGCGAACGAACAAGAGATTCTTGTGAAGATACACGAGCTGAACGGCAATCTTCTCTGCTCATGGCTAGTCCAGCCCAACCAAGAAAACTCAAACCGACTGGACCTGAGGTTGTTTGCCAGGAAGACTGTTAAGATAAGCGCAAATGGATTTGTCACGCTGAAAGGTGAACAAGAACTGCCCAAGAACGAAATCATCGGCGTGGAATCTGTGAGTTTAAGACTGAAAAACTGGTAACTCCAACTCGGTGTTTCCAGGGACATTTACCCCACACCCCCAGAGGCCTTGAAAAATTCCACGCCCCCCCCCCCCCCCCCCCCCCCCCCCCGATACTACATCATAAATCTTGAACGAAAGGCTGCTCGCCGAGAGTGTGGCACTGCCCTAATCTGGCCATAAGGAGGAAAAATCAAGAGTTAGCCTCTTGCACACGATCTGCTGTCGAGTTCCACCCAGCGAAAAGCACCTCATCGTTGATCGGTTCTCAAAGTTCTCTTTCAAATATTTGAAAAACTCCGCTGTGGAAGAAGCGTGGTTCAGATGCTTCGATCACGGAGGATGTTGGAGACGACCTCGCTGGTTGATTGAGTCTTCCACTGGTCGCTCCTCCTCACGGCGCGCCGGAGCGCCTATGAACGGCTCCGATGATGGGCCTGCATTCGAGGAATGTGCATCCAAAGTATCTTTCTCGCAAACCGTAGATTGATACTACTAAGAGGCTCAACGCTCAACCTTGACTCTAACGAATTGCGATGAAACTTGGTGAGAGGATAGTTTTCAACCGGAAATTCACTTCTATCGAATGACTTCTGTCGCAAATGCGGTTTCAGTGCCGAATGCGAATGAGGAGTGCCCAGAAAATTAGTGAAGCAGTATTCAAAGGGTTGTTTGCAGGTTCTCACTTGAGCGACCCCTCCGCGAGTTCTGTTTCAGAGGTGTTTTCAAAAATTTTCGTCGTTCAAGTTCTCGAGGTTCACAGATTCTAAATAGTTGGCATGTCTGAAGGAAGTTTGGTTTAGTGATGAGTATGATCTCATTCACAGATGCAGATTCACAGGGAGCAGATCTCACGCAGTGATGGAACCGAGCTGAGACGGCGGCGGTAGAGCTTGGTCTTTCGAACTACATACTGATTTTTCGCGCTCAGACGCCAACGAACAACATCTCAGACTCCACTTAAGATGACTTTCTCGTATAGAAGGTTCCGAACTCCTACAGGGTTCTACCACGGCTAGTGTTGAGACTAGCGATTACGGAATGATTCGTCGATCAATCTCGGATTTTTAGGACAGGTATTTCAGAAAGTAGGCAACAAATGATTTAGTTTGAACGCACGAAGATCTCTGAATTCCGCGCACGCTTTCAAGTGTTTCCTTTTCACCGATTTGTGCTTCAGTGGCTCTCTAAAATACCTGATCACGATCACGCACGATTGTGATTCGCGATTCATCGGTACTTAAGACGTGACCCTTTTTTAGCCGTTCGTTGGTCACTATAGTGTGATGGGAGATACAGTACAATTTCATCCATTTCATGAGTGAGTCGGGATCGGATTGTTTGGGGTTGCCATGTGATGGGTCCAGGGCACATCGCATGCCCCCTGGTTGAGAGTCATTCCTGACATGATCCGTCCACTCGTCCGCGCACACAATCATTTGGATCAGTCAATCATCAATGAATCATGGCTTTTGTCCCGAGCATCATTCATGAGTTATTTTGGAACCATCAGCATGATCAGAGAGATGTCTGGATACGCCAGGGAGACGAAATCGTCTCTGATGACACCGTGAACCTCATGCGTGGGAGAAGATTTCTGCTCGTGCCAAATCCTGCTCTCAACATCCATTCGTGCATGACCAACGTTCATTTGAATTTTGTGGTGAACCGATTGCACACGTTCTAAAATTCTATTCTGTCTGCAGGGCAACAACGGCAACCCAAACCGGGGCCTACTGCCCTACAAAGTCATGGCGGGAACATGTGTAGGAGGAGTCGTTGTTTGGTTATGGATGTGGTGGCGGAGTGAAGCACCTGTGCTCAGTGGTGTAAACGTAACGAACTAAGGTACGGCAAGCGGTATAATATACACATATGTTGTCTCCACAAGCTCGATCCATCGACAGCTCCTCTTTAAAGTCAAGCGTTCTTCTTCAATCTCTATTTTTCTTTCAAGAAACAAGCGGTCGACAAATGAGCAGTCGGGTGGTCTGTGCGTGGGGAGTGCTGAGACGGCACACCAAGCAGACGAATCAGAGGGCGAGGAGGTTCGAGAGGCGGAGCCTCCAGCGCTGTGCAGCGACAGAGGCGCCCCAGCGGTAACCGGTGGCAATAAAGAATCCCGAAGGCGCAAATCCACTCTGATTCAGTACATTATGAGAAACTCGATCCGTTCGATTGCGAAGGGGTATGCGTTCTTTGTTATCTTTGCATTGATTGCGTGGAGATTAATCTAGGTAGTTCTCGCATGGTCATATGCGGCCCGTATATGAGCAGCTCGGGGAAGGTAGAACACATCCGGGTCGACCCGGATGTAAGAACGGCACACGTTATACCAGACTATTGATACGTCATTTATTATGCCTCTGAATAGGCCCCATGCGTCAGTGGAGCACTACCCAGAGAACAATTCTGACAGGTTCTGCCTGGTCTTCATGCATACTCAGCCGTATATTTCTCGTACTACTTTGGGTATCAATTTCTCCGGAGCTAATCCGTGTGCTCGCCTTTGCAGCACTTGAATCTAATTCTCATCTTCCGTTTCAGAATCGTTTACATAGAAACAATATGAATGACTTCATTGGAAACTTTCCAATTCTCTTCTTTCGTTTAAGAATCGTTCAGATTTAAACAATATGACTTCATTTGAAACTGAAGTTAAATGACTTCATTCTTCAAGAGCTGAGCATCTGCTTGGATGATGAAAAGTCCTCCTCGTGAGGGATGAGTAATGAGCACCTGTAAGAACGGAAAGCTTTCATACACAAAATTCTCTCCGAAGACATCTGATCTCTAAAAATTCAAACCAATCAAGAACAGCGGCTAATCACGCTGGAAAATATGTACCATTTGGAAATTCTTCTCAGCTTTGAGACAGCCGCTCCTTTGTCGCCACTAGCGAGTTGAAGTTTATCATCCTCGATTTCTCGCAGAAGGTTCATAAAGTCGAAGTCTTCGATTCGCACCGAAGTCTCGGATGCGGGCGCTTCTGGAGCTAGCTGTTGATTCTCCAAATCGACGGAGACTTTACTTTGGACTTTCGTTTCTGAGGGCTTCTTAGTCTCCGGAGCGATCGCAGCATTATTGTGAGCCTGATCTTTCAGAACGGAGACGCCATTGAGCTCATCCCGGTTGCGAGCGCCGCAGAGCTTGGCATGCTCTTCGTCATCGAGACGAAGCCGTGTTTCGACCCTTTGACTCCATTCCTGAACGTTGACAAGACGAGAAGTTCCGTACATCTGGCGAGTTCTAGCTGAAGCTGCAAGGTCGAAACGGAAAAACAGTTCAGAATGGGGAGCCCGGCAACATCTTGAAGAATCGGAATTCGCTTATTTCGACTTTCGCAGGTCAGTTAAACCACTCACAATTGCTGATTCGATATTTTACTCGCTCTACGAAGGCCCTCGGTGAAATATCTCCTGCCTCCAAGTCCAACACCGCCGGATGATCTGGTCGTTCAAAACTGTTTTGGCGCGTTGAACGGACAGGATGTCCTCGATGCCTTTAGCGTGTATGTTGAAGTCAATCATGTCATCCTGGCACGCTGCGCACAAGACCGCTGGGGAAAGAATGCAGTTAATAATATGATTCTAATATAACAATGAGAATGATTCGATGATTAAGATAATGTTCAGGTGGGATCCGAATGGCGCGTCGGAGCAAAAAGCGACGTAGACCTGAAACACTCACCTAAGAGATTCCAGATCGGAGCGTGGGGCGCGACTTTGCGCTTCAAATGAGCATTGGCCGACTCGACATCGTTGTTGGTCCTCGATGGGGCCCTGTAAAGACTCAGAGTTTCGGGGGCGATGACATTCATCCACTGATGGCGTATGTACTTGACGAGTGGCTCGAACTGAAATAAGCCGGGCGGTTAACAGTGGACATTCCCTCTCGATGAGCAGAACCAGCGGGAATCATCAATGCGAACGACTGAAAAGTTTAACGGATAACGGAGGTGACTCTCGCACTTACAGCCGTGTCGACTTCAAGGGCATATTTAGCGCAGTTCTCGAACACCGGGACTATGAGGTCAGGCGGAAGCAGCGGAAGTGATGTGAACGCGAGGAACCGCTTCAACACCGGTCCGGGTCGCCGGATTCCTGTCGCCAGTCCAACTTTCGGAGTGCTCGCTCGTCTTCGTAAGGCTTGCGAGTAGTGGAATAAACACCCGTACGTCCTCGCATCCGGGAAGACCTGTTTCATCGCAGCTCTTATAGCGCCGTCAAAGTCGCCCATGTATTCTACGGCCGCGAAATTGGGAGCTTCTTGCTTGAGGGCGCGGATGACCTCGACGTAGGCCTCGGTGGTGGCGGATTGCATGAAAGCGAACGCAGCGAGGGCAACATAATGTCGCACAACACCCAGCCTCACCGCATGAATTCTGAAGAGTCTCATCGTATAGACAGGTCCCTGAACTGCGGAAAACCCACGCTACTTTTCGTCCTGTCATACAGCCGCATGATTCTGGAGCACTTCTACGGAAGTTGGCACTCTAGAGCGGAAATCCGGAAAAGCGGAGGGCCGATTCGAGCGGAGGTCCGACTACAGCGAGCGTCCCATTCGAGCGGAGAGGCAATTAGCGCGGTGAGCACCTTTCAGCGACGGACCCATTGGCCGGGCCGGGCCGAGAGATTATTATAGACACGACACAGTGTAGAAGATGATGCATAAGATTGCGTAAAAATAAACCGACGGCGCAATGACGCCTGCATGTTTTCCATCTCAACCACGGTTTCTGGCCTTCCAGCTCTTGCTGATCCTGTCCGCTCGCTACGCTCGCGGGTCTTCTTGATTCTCACTGCTTTGATTGCATCTCTTGGAAATCCCCCTTGGATTCAACCGGCTTTGCTATAATAGGGAATAACGCGAGACATGGTCAGCCCCGGCCCCTTCCACCTTCCCACATCAACCAGGATGAGAGGACAGAGTCAAACGAATGATACGATAGCGAAAGAAGAAAAAACAAATTCATTCAGCATTCATTCCGCTTTTCCTGGACCCTCGCTTTTACGGCTCGCCCGCTCTACTTGGGCTTCCGCTTTACATACCTCGTCGCTCAATTTGGCCCCTCGCTCTAGCGTTCCACCGCTCTAGAGTTGTGACACGCTTCTTCTTTCTACGACGGCAGGACCGCACTCCGAGAACAACCGCGACCGCGGTTACTCCGTCGTGGGAGCGCTCTAGATTCGTGTTGCTGCATGAAGGACGAAAAGTGACCTAGGCATTCCACATTTTCTCAATCTGGCTACAGGATGAGACCCCTACGATCACGCGAGAGTCGAGGCACTGAGCGCTACGTGACTTTCAGTGAAAGCCGCACGTTAACCGCTTGGAGGGTCTCAGTCGATCCGTAGTCTTCGTAAGCTCCAACCTCTGGAATAAAACAAGAATGAACGACTGAGATGCAGAGCACCAACTTGGTCTTTTGGAATGGATCCTCATCGTTCACGAACTTCTTTATCAACGATCTCATGAATCTCGTAGCCATTAAACTTTCACCCATTGTTTCATACATGCAACGATTGCTCGTCAAGCAACTGCGATCTCATCGAATGACATCGGATAAATCAAACCCGACCTCGCAGCGATGGAGGCTACTGGACTCGCAATTTCAGAGGTGCATTCCAAACGAGCCTGCTTGGCAAAAAAGTTCAGTCGACATTCAGTAATCGAGACTAGTTAGAAGACGCTGTGAAACTCGGATTCAAACGCCGTTACATCCAATAATAGACTCAATCTTACTAGCCCCTTTCAGAATCCTGGCTAATTCTAGTCGGTGCTCACCCCATCCTTCTTCCTCGCTCCCTCGAGGCTGTACATTCGGTGAATATTGCACGAGGCCTAACCACTTTTCCTCGACAGCGATCTCCGACAACAGTTCTGCCGCTTGACAACCGCTGATTTCTAGAGGTGATCTTGGGCAACTATCTGTCGAAACAAGCCGGCCTGAGTTCATCGGGTCCTTGATCTTCGTTCACAAGTTTCCATGATTTTGCTGCGCGACGCCTGTTCCTCGAATTGGCTTTGCATGTGTGAGTGGAACAATAACAAATGGCGCCTCCGCTTCTCCACGTCGGGGGCGCTGTGATCGGAATCACGGTCTCCGAAACGTCAGAAGCGCGACATGAACAATCCCGAGTCTCGTGAAATGCCGATTCGAGTCGAATCAAATTCACAGAAAAATTCCACTTCTTCCAGATGGATCAAGAAGTAGAGAGCCATTCCCTGAATACGGCGATCAGATCAATCATGTGATGTGATGTGATGTGTCATGTGATGTGTGTGTTTCACTTGTTCATTCGTAATTTCCCCGCGATACTTTTCATGAAGATAATATCGAATGTGAGCAAGACCCCAACGATCTCATCAATTCATCACATTGACTGAAAATATTCGAATGCAAAAATTCCCAGGTCGAAAGTCGCGAGGAAAAAGTTTCCGAATTTCAGCTTTCCAGATGAAAAATGCTGGCGCCGCCACTGCATTTCACTCTATTTTCTTCTACTGCCCTGGGACACTCTGATGGTAGCCAAGGTGCGCAAGAAGTTGCTTCTGCGACAAGCACCAAGTTCCCTTGTCAAGTCTTTTACCTCGCCAACAGCCTCAATAAGAGCCTCAATCCAGGTGCCCCGCCGCGCCGTCGCCACTTTTCAACAAAGCGCGCCACAGTTGAGGCGCACGCTCCGCCTCCACAGCCTCCTCTCCCTCGGAAAACCTAAAAGTAAACACTACCACAATCCTACCACTTGACCGCGACCCGTATCCTCGCCAATCGCCAAGTTTCATCGATCTCGCTCGTTTCCGTACCTCCGTACTTTTGAGCCGTACCTCCGTACCTCTTAGGTACGGCCGTACCTCCGTACCTCCGTACCAGAAATTTTCAAGTCTACTCATGGTCAGTTTGATGAGGAGCGAACAACAAAGCATTGGCAGCCCGTTGGTCACGAATTCTCAGCGAAGGCTCTCACAGAAGGCTCCGAACTTTTCGCTCCAGGAACCAAGATCCAATCCTCAATCTCTATGTATGAGCGGACAACTTTTCTGGATAATGGAAACCTCACTCGCGTGACGTCAATCTGATTAAACGAGGGCGCGACTCTTTCACTCGACAATGATTCCAGAGAAGTTGCGGTCTTGAGTTCGGGCCTGTGAGGTTGTTTCTTGATCCTCAAGCGAGGCCTCTCGAGGCGAAGGATGCCCAGGCGATTTTCAATTGTTTACATCATTTTCCCGTCCGGAGAAACGTCTCAAACTTTTCCCGTTCCTCCAGCCAAATAATGCCTCTGGAGGCCCCCGTGAATGAATCGTTGAAAAAAAAATACATCAAATTGTCGAGATCTCAAGCTTGAACATGGATAACATGTGACAATCATCCTCCTTTCCACGATTCTGAGGGAGAGTATCGGACTCCTTCCGTGATTCCAGTTCTGACGTTCATCAGATAAGGCTGCCAGATGCCCAGCTAGATCTTTCAGTATGCACGTGCAGTCGACCATGAATGATATGTATTATGTAGATAGATGTAAGGAAGAGTGCGGATACTGGACCTGTGTCCGAGCGACCGAAACGGTGGCGATAATAAAACTACAGCCATCACAAAAAGATAAATCTGTGCAAGTTTCCCGATGCCTCCCGATCTACGACCTCTGGATTCAGATCTCCCATGGCCTTGATCACCCTCGGGCTCCGCGGACCCCAGTTCGCGATCCACTGTTCTAAGTCTCAGAAAGGAATCTAGTTGCAAATAATTTCGTGCCATCGCACTCGTTTAGAACCTTCAGATTCGGACCAAGATTCTTCACCGTTCGATTGATTTGACCTGCGAGTACGAACGAGGGTACCGTGCCAGGGTGCGGCCCCAGGCGAACTTTGGAAGTTTACCGGAGTAGAAATTTCGGGTCTGTGTTGGGAAGATGACAGCACCGACGAAGTCTCGCGTCGGATTTAAATCACCCTGTGCTCATCTTGCTTCCGTTCCCGGGCCACGACAGCCGTATTGGATCAAAGTCTCCGAGCCGCAGTGCTACGATGGGTCCCCAGAGAAAACACACAATACCAGGTCTTAGACCTGAATTTATTGCAACTCCGGAAACACTGAGTATTGTCCCATTTTCCACATCACTATCTATACAAAGCTCACACAAGTCGACTTTCGCTTTTCTCTCACTCGAGTTCCTCTTTTTCGACTCGTTATCGCTCCTTCACTTCCTCATAAACTCGGTGTTTCTTCGTCCGATCTGCCGTCCAAAGGAGACCGAAAGGTTTCTACCGGTCTCAACAGACGGTGGGAAGCTTTCTTTCCAGTATGATCTCCGACTCCAAAATAATCGATTTCACAAGCATGGGCTTCTGTGGGAACAAATCGAGCTACTTATCACAGTCCAACATTCACACTTTCGAACAGGGAACGAGCGGAATGGAATTTGCAACAACTCTGAAATAAACCCAAATGCTAAAAATCCTTCCGGTGAAAATCCAGGGTGTCCCCTTAGAAAACCATCTTTTTTTTGTTCCCCACTAAATGCGCGCAAACTTCAGATACGTCAGGCAGAAACTCCCAATAAGTGAAACACCGAGTTTGTGAAGATTTGAAAGAGCACTTCACTTTGCTCTTCGCGTATGCGTCACGGTAGTTCTGTCAAATTTGCGCAAGGACTCAATATCTGTACAGATTTGGAATGCGCGCATTCAGTGGGGAACCCTTTTTTTCTGCACTTACATAACGTTGGGCATGCCAGTATAGATCAGATTAACACTTTCCTTCAGACAAGTGACGGATCGTCACGAGGATTATGGAGCACCTCCTCCGAACTCGGGAACGCCGTCCTCGAAAGACCTGCTTTCACCTTTGTGACAAGCAACAACAGAATACCTACAACAACAATCAACAGAACAACTATCAGGGAAGAACTCGGATGTGTCTCCAAAGCCAAAACCGGTCGATCGCTTAAAAACCGCCGGTCAACCGGAAACCAGGATCTCTGAAAACCGCGGTCTTTTACAAGGCTTGATCGTGACTCGTGAATGACAAATAGCTTGTTATAAGAAAATATTGGAAGCCTCCATCAATCGCCGGAATAAAATTCATCCTCTCATTGAATTCCAACCCAAAATTTTTAGTTTTCCTGCGCTTACATAAGGATAAAGTTCGCAAAGTCTGCGTCATATCTAAATGAGTTGCTCCCCGGCTGAATTCCCTGCGGTGGCTTATCCGCCGAATTCTTGTTAGTAGCTCGTCGAGCTTCTTCTTTCGAGAACCCAGAAGCAAGTAAGCAGGCCCTCCAATGTCCGCACCTGTAATCGTCTATTTATGAATTGTCATAGGCGCATAGAGATTTTTTTCCAGAACTGCAGCTTTTCGTTCAGCAAGCATTTCTTCCAAAAGACGTCTGTTCCACAGGAGACTGCAAATCTCATGGTGAACCTCAAGGAGGCACATTTTTATCAGATGCGGAACAAGGCAGTTTTTACTCGGGAAAAATAATTTGATCATTCAGATTATGTGAGGTCTCCGGGATGCTGTCCCTCACTGCAAAGTCGTAGCGAAATCTTACACTTTGAACATGGGTTGGTCCAACTGTGAGCGCTCTAGATTCCTTTCAATCATTCTTGGCGGCGGCGGCGGCGAATCTTCCCTTTCTTCTGTTTCTCTCTCTCACAGACCATCAGGACGTCGTCTGCTACAGAGTTGCCCGCCGAAAAAAAGAGCTTCACACATGAAGAAAGTTCGATTGAAAAATCTTCCAAACAGTCGTAGTTTTTCTCTAGTGTGCCGGGGAAATGCCTCCGGTGACTAAGAAAGCGTTCTCCAAAAATTCAGTGCTGTCTAGTCCCTACAGTTTGTTCGGGATACCCTTTTCGAACTCGCCTCCCACACCATTGAACAAGAAACCGCGAAAAGCCGCTGGGAGAGGACGAGGTCAGAAAAAACTTGCACAAGCTGTCAAACTGCCTAGGAATGTCAAGACTGCGAACAAACGGTTGGCTCATCTAGAAAGCAGTGCTGTGAATCTCCCTCCGATATCTGAGTGTAGGGTCGTTCTAGAAAAGTTGGATCTGTTCAGTTCGGAAGACGCAGTGAGCCCCACACCAGTCGATGAGAACACGAATCAAAATGTGGGAGATGACCAAAGGATGCTTTCAAAACGTTGGTCGTTGGCCGTAGATTCTGAAGAGAGTCTCGACAAGTCTCCATTACCAAGTTCGGACTCTCCGAGCGAAAACAGGTGAGTAGACAGTTCGGAAGTTTCGTTTGTGCACTTGAACAGTTGCCGATCTCGGAGGCTCGAGAGCCGCGTACGTGGCCCAGGGACGGAAGAATTGATGATGTTATCGATTGTTTTTCCAGAATTTTTCGGTATGATCGGTCGGTGCGGAACGGGACCGATGGCGGCCAATCCTCATCGACGGCAGTGCGGGGATCATCCCGAATCAAATCGCAATCGCAACCCAGGTAAACGGCCCACAATCAGAGGTTCTGAGCTTTCATCCATATTCGTTTCCTCCTCAGTGTCGTGCATAAAGTTGAGAACTTGAATGGACGTTGGAGTGGTCATCTTCCTGGATAGACAACCAAGTGATCGGAAATCGGAGCCTGTCAAATGTTTCTTATGATATCCGTGTTTGAATTCGTGTTCCTTTCCAGAACAAGCCAGTTTATTGATAATGAGCTCGGAGAACCCGCCGTAAGACCAGTGATTATCATTTTGTCGAGCTCTGATGAATCAGACGAAGACTCTGAGTCAGTCGCGTCGAGAGATTCGATCTTCGACGCGAGCACACGGAGCAGATCAAGAACGAAAATTCGTGGACGTAGGTGAGAGATCCGTTGTTGACCACATCGCTTCACAGGAACTTACGATCGATCAACAAGATTATACTCGAGAATATGGGACAACGTTCGTATTTCCTGCGATGAGCATGAATTTACAGGAAACTGTCGAAACCGTGCAACGATACCAGCCATCATCATCTTTCAACTCCTCCGGTTCTTCGGAGGTATAGAATATTTTCGAGCAGAGTTGTTTCAGGGATCATACGCGACAGATCTGTTGCATCTGAATGATTTCGACTTTTGTAGGAACACGACCGCGACGTCTGAGGGCGATTCAGATAGAGGCTCCGTTTTGAACAACAGCAAACTATCAGTTCTACCCAAACGACGCTCGCTGGCTTCAATCAACACCACCGAAGTTCATGAAAAAAGCACTCCTGCCCTGAGGCGCCGAAGAAGTGAAACACGGTTCTCTGAGTTCTATTCAAGTGCTCTCAAGAATGTCGGGGAACTCAAAGTGGTGGCTGAACGAATGTCTTGGCTGAAGGTGCGTGGTTCGCAAGGAGCTTCCTTTGCTCTTAAAAAGTCTTCGATAGTTTGTGAATAGATGCGGAGGACGTCAGTTATTCGACCACTTTCCCTCACTAGATAGTGTGTTCATCCTTCATGTTATAGTCGAGAGTCGATAACCGATGGAAACAGGGATTCCTTCCTTCACAAGAAGTCTACCGGTGCGCTCAGATATTCTTTTGCAATTCCAGCTAACACCCCTGATCATGCCAGAGTACCCGATAGACTTCGAGTATATCTTCAGAAATTGGAGCATGGATATCGTATCGAAACTCGGTGAGGGCTCATTTTCCGAGGTGTATCGCGTTCGAAAGAGATTCGAACCTGGAGATCATTTCGACGTGTTCAAAGTGATCCCCGTGGGACAGGAAGGGCAGCCGACTTTCGATGACATGCTTCCGGAGATGAGCATGTGTCTCGCAGGACGGTGAGTTCTTTCCGTGCCATATTCCGCGTCGAGAAAATCCTCTGCTGATTCGCGATGAACTTTCCGTGTAACATGACTTGAGCAAGTTTGCGCAAACGCCGAGCTGGACATTGTTTCCGTTTGTTTTTTCAAACTTCTCATGGATTGTCGATATTTTCATTGTAAAATTTTCCCCCAGATGTCTGTTGGAAAGTCCTCGCAATCGAGCTCCATCCTTTCTCAGTTTACGAGGCACCCATCTCGTGCAGGGCGCTCTGACCAAAGAAATGGTGGCGGCCTACGAAGCGTTCCGTGAGCTGAAACCCGAGGAAACAGAACACCCGCATCCCTCCGAGCGTCAGCCAAAGCAATTCTATGTAGCTTTCTACACATCGTATGATGGCGTTGAACTGGAAAAGGAATTGCCGGCGTTATCAGCAAATACGCGAGCCTCGATCGTCTTGCAAGTCACCTACGCCTTGGCCGCGGCAGAGTTGTCGTTTGAGTTCGAGCATCGGGATCTTCACTTGAGTAACATTGTTGTGAAAGAGACCGACGAAGAAGAACTCGAATTTCGGATCAGCGGAGAGAGATTCGGCATCAAGTCGTTCGGCAAACAAGCGGCTCTAATTGACTACGGAATGTGTCGTCTTGTCGTGGATGAAGTTTTACATTCGCCGTTCGAACCTGAAATTCTTCTAGGGAAAGATTTGCAAAGACGGACCTATAAGAAACAGCATCGTATGCTTAAAGGGAATTATCATGAACGATGCTTGGAAACCAACGGCCTTTGGATCTTCTTCCTAATTAAGAAGTTGTTTCCTAAAAGACCACTTGCTTCGAAGCTGACTTATGGCGCCCAAGTAAATCGCCTCTTTTCAGAACTTTGTGAAAATTATCTGAGCGCGCGGCGATGCGTGGAAATTCTAGAGAATCGTGAATTGAATGAGACGCAATCTTTTATATTGTAAATGATGAGTCGTTTGTTGGAGTGCGAAGCTTTTAGTGAATGATGAATTAACTTGAGCATGTCCATAGTCTGGGACTGTTTCACGGGTCACGAAGAGAATAATATTAACGAAGGGTGCCAAATAAATAGTTTGCGACTCGAATCGTTGGACGACGTTTTGAAGATCCTCAGAAACACCCAATGTATTCATTCCTATGTTTCTATTTATCGTCCCCCCTTCCCCCCGTTTTAGGTCGCCGTTGAACCTTTCAGAATCCGAACGGTGCTCGAGAATTGATACAGATAACAAAACAGGAACAATATGGCAGCTCAACTTTACCATTCGTCTTTATAGTACATTCCATTCATTTGTTTGTTGTTCGTCAAACCAATAGACCGTAGTATCGCGTGGATTTCTTGTACTTCTCATGAAGCGGCCTCCATTGCACAATCATCCGATCAACAAAGGGTTTCAAAATTTTGGCAGTTAGTGATAAAGTTTCCACGCGACAGAAACTTTCAACGAAAACAACAACTGGCCGTTTCAAACATAGCACCTGGAAAGAGAGGAGACATCTTCAGATCAGGTTTTCATCGCTCCCGACTAGCCAGTAACGAATGAGATCGAGGATCGGGTCTCATGCAAAGTATTCGGACACCCAGAAACTTACGCCGAAGATGAAAGCCCAAATGACCAAAGGTATGCAGGTTCCCGGGCCGTTCACAAGGAGCACATCTGGTCGATCCCGCAGGAGAATCAGGGGAGCCTTGCGGATCGAGATAGTGTTATCACTTCGTCGAGAAATTTGAAGGAACACGACGAGAAGTAAACCAAGTTTTCACTGACAGAACACCACGCATCTCCTTAGAAGGAAATATGGGCTCGGTTCTGTGTGTAGCACTTTCAGCTTACCTGCAGAAAAGGACGAACCGCGGTGAGCGGCACCGATACGAGCGACTGATGCACTTCGCGGATACGAGATATAGATCTCATATAATAATCTTTGCGGCGACCTGGGAATGAATGATAGGTGATACTGCCGTTCTTTCTCATGTGAGCCGATAGTTTGATGAAAGCTGATGTTTTTATAATGCTTACAAACCTTCGGCTTGCGTTGCTTTGAAGGCACTGAGTTTGTCCGTATCCGCGTGAACGTAAATCCGCGGCGTGTATAGAAGTTCATTCACTCCCTCAAGGAGACGAAGCATTTCAGTCGTATGCCCTCCTGCAACCGGAGACAGGAACGGGTTGAGGACAAGCAATTATTCAGGCTCTGATTAATGGGCACTCAGTCGAAGGAAATCGTAGGGGAATAGAAGAGAAATTATCCCGAACGCGGTCACATAGGAAAGAGCGGCGGATGAATCCACAGGTCATCATAGTTTACCTGAACCCAAAACGATCATTGCCCTGCACGGCTTCTTGATGAGTCGCTTGAATTTCGTGTTCGCTATCCTCATGAAAGTCAATGTAATCCGGAACACTAGAAGACACATCAACCACAGACAATACTGTTCGTATGAACCCAGATCGGGCCACTCCGAGTCCGAGTGCACAGGATCAGCTGTAAAAACCGAAGATTACTTCTCTCTAGAGAAGTGTTTTTCAGGGCGGGAAACCAAGAAGAAAAACGTGATGGCCAGGATCACTCGAAGCTCTTGCTCTCAGTTGCCGCATTTTCACGCAGGCAATGGGGTTACATCTCGCGATATTCATCTTGGACACAGAGTTTCCCCTATCGATGGTTTCGCTCTCCGGTGAGGTTTCCATCCGACATTTATTTTGAGCTCTGACCTGGTTGAGGCGCTGGAGGATCGGGAGGATGATCCATTTTCACTAATTTCCTAGTTCTTCTTTCTAAAGCATGAAAATTATAAATAACGAGAGAGTTGAGAACAGGGACCCGGCGGGAACAAGGTCCTCGGCGAGCGCCGGGAAGTGAAGTGAAAAGGGAACAGCGCGTGTTGCCATATTTAGATTTCGGCGGGAGTTTCGAAAATGTATTTACAATAATGATTTTGGTCAGATGAGCTCCCTCGACGCGGTAATAGTCATCGGCCGTTGCTTCACTTGCTTAGTTCGCCCCCAAAGAGCTCATCGACATCTTCAAAGCTGATCAGCGCGGTTCTTCCCGATTCGAATCAAGTCACCGAAGGATTTCGTCCGCTAGCAGACGATAACTCTGCCAGCCCTAGTGTTTGCAAATCATCGTCATCGTCGTGTGGATTTTCTCTTATTTGATAGTGGAAAATTCTGCTCTGAAATGGTCGAAAGCAAGGTAGCAGTGCCCGCTCCGGCTGAAGGTGACAAGAAGGAAGAGAAACGCAAAGTTGTAGAGACTAAAGAAGCTGAGCTGGTGAGTATTCGAAGCTTTAACGACAGTTGTGTGCCGGCGATCCACTCACAAACACCCGATGACATAGCAAAATTCTGCGTATTGTTCAGTCGGTTTCCGACTTGATTCCGATCGAAACTCCCGAATTCCGCGTTTTCCATTCCTTGGCTTAGGTTATGATTCGGTAGAGAATGGGAAACCGAGCTTAATAGCCCCTCGGTATACGGCAGCTCTTGACACACAAAATGTCAGTCTGTCGACGTTCCCTTGCGCTTTCTGAGATCTTTTCTATCTTCCATTTCAGTCCGAGGAAGACAGAAACTTGCAAGATGAGCTCAACATGCTGGTCCAGAGACTGCAAGAACCCGATCAATCGTTGTACAAAGCTGCTCTCGAATCACTCAGGACCCTGATTCGTGCGTCAACCACTTCGATGACGTCGGTGCCCAAGCCTTTTAAATTTCTGAGACCTCATTATCTGACTTTGAAAGAGTGTCACGCCAAGATGAAGGACGCCAAGACGAGAGCGTTCTGCGCTGACATCATCTCCGTACTCGGCATGACCGTGTCCGAAGATCGCGATTGTCTCAAGTTCCGTCTGATCGGATCCCACGAAGAGATCGGTTCCTGGGGTCACGAGTACGTCCGTCATCTGAGCGCCGAGATAGCGCAGGAATGGAGCAGCAACGAAGCGGCTCGCCCCGAGCTCTTGGGGCTGACCAGACAGATCGTGCCATACCACATGGCTCATAACGCCGAGTCCGAGGCTTGCGATCTGTTGATGGAAATCGAGCAACTCCAACTCCTCGAGGAGTACGTCGACACCGAGGCTTACCCCAGAGTGTGCCGTTATTTGACTTCTTGCGTTCCCTACGTCCCTGACCCAGAGAATCTGGTGTTGATCAATACTGCTCTGTCCATCTTCATCAAATTCGGCAACTACCCGGATGCACTCAGATTGGCGATGCAACTGAACGACGTGGACCGTGTTGCCGAAATCTTCGTCAAGTGCAAGGATCTGTGAGTACATAGCTTGAAAGTGTTGCTGTATTTGTTCTTTGAAGTAAACAGAAGTCCACCGACATAAAGCTTCGAAATTCTCTCATCGGTGGTCCCCGATTTTAACTAGCTTCAATGTTTCAGGACCGTTCAAAAACAAATGGCTTTCATGATGGGACGTCAGCAGATGGTGCTGCCCGAGGTCGACGCCATCACGAACTACGAAGTTCTCAACGAAATTGCCTCGAACTCTTCGATCAGCGATCATTTCTTGAGTCTAGCCCGGGAGTTGGACATTGTGGAACCGAAAACACCCGAGGACATTTACAAGTCTCACTTGGACAACACGAGATCATCGTACACCAACGTCGACTCGGCCAGGCAAAATCTCGCGTCAAGTTTCGTCAATGGATTCGTGAACGCGGCATTCCTGAACGATAAGATCTTCAGCGAGGACGGCAACAAGTGGATCCACAAGAACCGAGAACACGGACAGATGTCCGCCACGGCTTCGCTTGGTTTGATTCAACTGTGGTCCGTTGATCAAGGACTCTCTCAAATCGACAAATACATCTATGCCAACGAGGATCACATCAAGGCCGGCGCAATCCTCGCGTGCGGTATCGTCAACTGCGGGGTTCGCAACGATTGCGACCCCGCCATGGCCCTCTTGTCGGACTACGTGCTCAACAGCAGTATGTTGTTGAGAATCGGATCCATTCTCGGATTGGGTCTCGCTTACGCCGGATCGAACAACCCGAACGTCATCAGTCTCATCCTGCCCGTGTTCTCCGATCTCCATACCACACCCGAGGTGCTCGGTATCGCGGCGTTGTCCCTCGGACTCATCGGCGTCGGATCCCAGAATGCCGACATCACCTCGACCGTGATGACAGCTCTGCTCGAAAAGAGCCCTGAAAACCTCAAGGACGCGTTCTCTCGATTCCTCCCGCTGTGTCTCGGACTTCTGTATTTGGGAAAGCAGGAGAGCTGTGAGGCAGTAGTTGCTGCGTTAGAAGTAGCGCCGGAGCCTTTTAGATCGATGGCTGTAACTTTGGTAGAATGTTGTGCTTATGCCGGAACCGGAAACGTTCTGAAAGTGCAAAAGCTTCTGCACATCTGTTCGGAGCATTTCGAGCCCGAAGACGAACCGCCCAAGGACAGCAAGAAGGACAAGAAAGCTGCCGCCGCCGCCGCGGCCGCAGCAGCAGCGGCAGCGGCCGCTTCGTCCTCGGCATCCGCATCTACAGCCGAAGACAAGAAAGATGAGAAGATAAATCTAAGCTCTCAGCAGAGCGTCGCTGTGCTCGGACTCGCTCTGATCGCTATGGGCGAGGACATAGGAGCCGATATGGCTTTCCGCACTTTCGGTCACCTTCTTCGTTATGGAGAACCCTGCATCAAACGAGCTGTGCCCTTGGCTCTCAGTCTTCTGTCGGTTTCGAATCCGAAACTCAACATTATGGAAACTCTGTCCAAGTTTTCCCACGACTCCGACCCAGAAGTTGCACACGCTGCTATCTTTAGTATGGGTGAGTTTCCAGTTCCACAAGAAAACCAACCTTTTGTTGTTTTGCTCGTTGCGATTCAGAAAAGAATGTTGTTATCGTAACAGGAAGGCACTCACGAGGTACTTTCGGGCAGCCTCGGTGCTGTAGTGCCGGAATGCATTCATGATACCTTACTGGTTTCGGGGGTGGGACAACCGAGGAAGCCTGAGATCATATTCAAAACGATTCTATCTGAAATCCTCGTTCAATTTTCTTTCAGGTATTGTCGGTGCGGGCACTAACAATGCTCGCTTGGCGGCCATGCTCCGTCAATTGGCTCAGTACCATGCTAAGGATATGAATAACCTGTTTATGGTTCGCCTAGCGCAAGGACTAGCTCACATGGGCAAGGGAACACTAACCCTCAGTCCGTATCACTCGGATCGGCAGCTGCTGAACCCAACCGCTGTAGCTGGATTGTTCGCCACACTTGTCAGCTTCTTAGACGTCAAGAACACCATACTATCCAAGAGCCACTATCTCCTGTACTGTCTGGTTCCGGCGATCCAACCGAGAATGTTGGTCACGTTCGACGAGGACCTCCAGCCTCTCCCTGTGCCGGTTCGAGTCGGACAGGCCGTGGATGTGGTAAGCCTCGAATGACTTTCAAATTATTTCAAACTCAAGATCCGTTACACAGATATCATTCGCAACTGTACGGAGAACGTTCTGATATCGAAGTTCTTCCCGCATTTCAGGTGGGCCAAGCTGGGCGTCCCAAAACTATCACCGGTTTCCAGACCCACACCACTCCGGTTCTGCTGTCGTTTGGGGAACGCGCAGAGTTGGCCACGGATGAATATCTTGCGCTGACCCCAGTGTTGGAAGGCTTCGTCATACTGAGGAAGAACCCCAACTACGAGCCATGAGGAAGTGGTGTGTTTCTGTGTAAATAGGCTGTCCACGGAGACAGCGGAACGGAATCGAATAAATAACGCTAAGCTGCACGATTCATTACAAAAATAAACGCTGACTTTAGATCATTCTACTCTCATGTGTTTTGCGATCCCTCGAAATCCGACCTAGCCTTGAGAAGGAAATGGAAGCGGTTCACTCTGACGTGGTGTTCTGGTCCGAGCGACTCCAGAGACCATTCCCCCGGAGGATTCGTTAGTTCATAAGATGGGAACCTGTTTTATTCAGCAACTCAAGATTTCGGAAACCAAGTGCCAGTTGCATAGGTTTACATTTTCTCGATGAGTCTATAGATCACATTTCTATGAAATTAGTTTATTCAATATCTAAGATCATCCAGGACATCTTTTCGAAGCTAGGTCGCTTGAAGATTTTGACGATTGCCAGGATAAGAGAAAAATTCCAAGTCACATGAAATAGGTGTACTGCTCAGTCGACCCTGAAATAACTTAGACCACACACGGACAAAAATCCCGAGTTTCACTCCGACAAAATCAACCTGATATCAGTCTTGAGCTTTTGGGATATCCCTCAGGGTTTTCAGAGAGCCACCTCCAGAAATCTGAGCACATGTCGTTCAGGGTGTACTTCGCCGTCCAGTTCAACTCTCTCTCAGCGAGAGTGCAGTCGCCCCAGATCGCGGGAATGTCACCCAAGCGCCGTGCATGAATTTTGTACGGAATTGGTTTCTTTGTGACCTCTTCAAAAGCCTTTATCAGTTCTAGAATGGATGTCCCGCGACCGGTTCCCAAATTGTAGCACTTGAAGCGAACTGGCTTGTCCAACGATTTCAGAGCTGCCACATGACCCGATGCTAAATCCATGACATGAATGAAATCACGAATACCTGTGGGTTGGAATAATAGAGAATCAATCTATTCTGGGAGATTCGTTCTGAATAGCGAATAATCGCCACTTCTACCCACCGGTTCCGTCATCAGTGTCGTAGTCGCCGCCGTAGACGTCGAGCTGTTCGCGTTTGCCCATGGCCACTTCGCCGATAATCGGCATGAGGTTTGTGAATGCCCTGACTGGATCCTCACCGATTTTCCCCGATGAGTGCGCCCCGAGCGGATTGAAGTATCGAAGGCAGATGATATTCCATTGCTGAGATGGAGGAAAACCTTTTCTTGACTTCGAGCACGACTCTCACCTTTGCGTTCTTGTTTCTAAATCATGGGATGCTCCATCGCTGTTTGATAGTTTTGGGACAAACCTTCTCAGCTCTGGAAATATCCTCGAGCATTTTTTCGATGGCGTATTTGGTTCTCCCGTAGACATTCGCTACGTTTCCCGCTGGATGATTTTCGTCGATCGGCAAGTACTGCGGGTTTCCGTAGACGACGCACGAACTGCTGAACACTATATTGTAGACTCCATTCTCTTTCATGACCTGGAGGACGACGACACTTGGTTAGCTGACGGCTAGACACGGCGACCGTTTTCTCCGAAGTACAGTTCCTTATTGCTGGTTTCATTTGGTATAACACACAGGTTTATTGCAAGTAAATAACATGTGGACAGGACAGGATAAAAAAAAGGTCAAGACTAAGTTCTAAGACTCAGTTGAACTTGCACGCTGAGTGCACCTGCAGAAATAGTAAAAATTATCTCGAGAGGCGGCAGTCGCGTGGCTTTACGGTAATAATAGCTTGAAAGATGGAAGTGTTCCATGAATTTGTCGGCTTTACTCGGGAAGTCTCTAAACGGCTTGAAAATCCGCGTGAATGGAAGGTCTCGTGTAGGTAGAGCAGGTTGCTTTGGCGGGCTATTTCAAAAGCGCTCTCACGGCTACCTAGGTTTCCCTTTCTACCGCCAGGGGTCTCCGGCGGAGAGAAGAAGATTAGGCGCGGCGACAGAGAGAGCTTATAGACACCGTGTGTGCTGTTTGGTTGGATGGTGGCGGTGGTCGTGGTTCCTGCTTGTGTATTTCGACGTTAAAGGCCGAAGCAGCAGAAGCGCAGGTGAACTCCAATAACAATCCCGGCGGCTTCGAAGCTGAATTCTCTCAAATCAGGAGGGTCTGGTTGTCCTCCAACTTCTCAACCGAGTCAACATGGAACGGAGACAGCGATGTAAATCTAGTAAGTATCAAAAAATCACGTCTTCACGCCGACCTGTCCTCCACGTTCTGTTGTCGAACAGAGAAGCAGATGATGAGCGCTTGTTGTAACACCTGTCGCTCCCTGGCCCATGCGCATGCCGGCCTGCTGCTTCTGTCGGTCTTCGATGCACTCACGGAGAAAGTTGAAAGCAGTCGGCGGCTTCCGTGCATTTCCTCTGTTCCTGAACTTTTTTCTTAAAATGAAGTTTTCCTTCTGGAGAGTCCAAGATGCCCACAAGTCAGAAATCCTTCGATTTCTGTAGATTTCCTGTCAAGCTGCGACAACGGTCCGTAGCCTTGGGGTCCGATTCGAATTTCAGTTGCCTTGTTGACTCAACAAGTGGGTCCTTGACAGAGCGACCCGCGCGTAGTCAATTCCGGTCGCCAAGGTTTCGAAGGAAAACGCAAACTCTTTTTTTTTCTTCTCACACAATAAGGAGATCGTGAAAAGTTTTTGATACAAACGCGAACCATGCAGAAAGGTAGACGGAACACGGGACCGCCAAGCCCCGAATACGATCAGCGTCCGAATTGAAATACAAATGTGATTCGCACCCGTCGGTTCGAGAGCAGGTTTCGCTTAAGCCGGCCAACCGTGGGACGGGAGGTCCGTGACTTATTCAGAGAGAGAGAAAACAGAAACAGAAGAAAAGGCGAGAAACCCATTGGGACTTACTTACCTCCAGAACGTTGATAGTAGAGACGATGTTGTTCTTGTAGTAGAACAACGGCTTCTGCATCGATTCGCCCACAGCTTTCATGGCCGCGAAATGGATCACGAAGTCGATTTTATGCTGAAAATCCGCGGAGAGCCGATTTCACTTTGGATTTGGATAAAAGTCGCGTCCCGTGCTCTTGAATTTAGCTCAGCTTGAGCGGTGCTCCACAGTTTTGGAGCCGACGAGTACCCACCTTCCTAAACACTTCACTGAGCTCATTCTTGTCCAGTAAATCACACGGGTAGAAGTGGATCTCTCTTCCGGCGATCTGTTGAGCTCTGATGAGAGACTCAGCCATTCGGTTCTTCGACTCGACACAGTTGGCGAAGTTGTCCACAACCACGACATCGTAGTTGGCCTGAAATAGATTCGTCAATGAGTTTCCACCGAACTTTCGGAAAAGTGACTTTCTTGCCACACTGGGTCCTGCACCGTACCCGGAGACAGACTCAAGAGGACTTGTCATTGGAACTTAAGGAGAGGATCGATTTCCGTTGCTCTCAATGTGTGGATAATCACCGAATTCTCATAATATTTACACCCGATCCCCGTTCACGTGTTTGAAGGGACGCGAGAAACTCGATATCACATTTCTAGGAGAAAATATAAACATGGCCATGAGAGAAGAGCTTCGACGTTGAAGACACCGCGAATCATACGGAATTACGCGAATACTGTGTCGGTCAGACGCACTTTTCTGGGCCGCTTTTTGTGGGCGGTAGATAAAGCATCTGACCTTCCGTCCCGTCGTCGTCGGATGACGTCAAACTTTCGGCGGAAGTCTTACTGGAACATCGGCTCGGATCGCCGACGGTGAGCAGGCCGACTGGACATTGAACTTTCTGCCAGATTATCGCCGCTAGTGGCGGATGTGAAGCGGAGCAACGGCAGAATTCTGTTTTTAGTTCTCATTCACAACAGAGTGGAGAGTATTCTGTGGATAAATCTCGGTTTCCTAGTTCTCATGTTTGAATTTTGTCGAATCCTAGCAACTTCTGAGCAATATCTTTCCGGGTAGACCGTGCCAGCTCGGGCACGAACGCAAGTTCCCAACAAGGCGGAGCGACGCGACGCTCAGCCGTTTTGACAACATCTGTTCTCGTATAAATGTCTAGTAGTACTATGCGGCCGGCACATATGAAACTCAAGGTTCGTATGGGTGCTTCCGGAAAACCACGGTATGCTTCTGCATCTGGGTGCCATCTGAAGGGGCCGTCGAGACGCAAGAGATCTTGGGAGAAAAGCTCTCCACGATCACTTTCTACGGAGCCACCTTCCCCTGTTCTGAAGTCTGGGTTGTGAATCCATCCCTGTCGACGACGACGACGACAATCGTGTTCACGACATGCCACCGATACGACTTACGTTGAGAAGCTCAATCACGGTGTGACTACCGATGAAGCCGGCGCCTCCGGTGACGAATACGGTTTTAGCCATGGTGTTTCGAATTGTCGACGACGATATATTCGACGAATAAACAACAACTGGTTATGTTGGGTGGGCGAGCGTCAAATCAGGCGCCGTCAGAACTCTGCTACTCTCTTTAGGCACGAATGTTGTCTGCTGCTGCTGCTGCTGGAAGCGAATCGCTGTGGAAAGAGCTGGGAAAGAAGGCGCGGCGAAAAACGCACATGCCAACCAACATGATGAAGACGTCTTACGGTCAAACAGCCGAGCCTTTAGCTGGCGCCTCTACAGAATGTGTTTCTATTCTGGAACGATTTCTAGACCCAGGGAAAGGAACCCGAAGGATTTAGAATCGATTTGATGAAGTGACGAGCGAGCCATAGTAGACAGTCTACCTGTACGGAATCGGCGCACGAATACTCCGCAAACAAGTGTGCTGTTAAGAGGACATTATATGCCGGCGTATGTGGACCGTAACGACAGCAACGGCGCACCGTCGGAGTCACTGAGTCAGCTGGCGACGTTGACAGCGAGCGAACGAACGCTTGCTCGCTCGACCTTCTGACAATAATTGAGCATTGATCCGATGCACCTCGTCACCGAAGGTGAACAACACCCGCGACGAAACTCGTCCTAAATTCATCCCGCGATTCTGAGAACCCGATCGAGTCCTGAAAGCCAACTTTCGTTTGTGGCTGTCGGATACTTAGCCTGTTTGCACGTCTCAAGTTCGCACGAGAAGTACATCCATAACTTTGGGAATAATCTGGAAATCGGAATCTCGAACTTCATGGAGACAAATTACGGGATTAACTCCCTTGAACTCAATAAACAGAACACGGTGGCGAAGAATAACGGGGAATGGATTTCCCTCGTCTCCTGGCACAGGATCGGAAGGAGGAAACGACGCTCCTGGTTTCGAAAGAATCCCTCCGCTTTCTTGTTCGCTTCTGTTTGTTTCCTGACTTCATTCCGGAGAGAAATCTTCAGCCTAAGGCGTCCCTTGGAACGATTCTCTGCTTGTAATAGGAGAGGAAGGAACTAGTATGTGGACAGATACTTATTTTCTGAACAGTTTTTCCGTTCCTGAGGAGGTGGAGAGCGCCAACCGCCTTTCCTCTGGTCCGCTGAGTTTTTTCTTTCTCTTTTGTTGCGACGACACGCGTGGTCACAGCGGCTCCGGCAGCTCGAATCGCGCAAGCATCTTCTGGACTGTTGTTCGAGTTGCTGATCGATTTGAGACGTCTCTTCCAGTCGCCAAGGTAAGTTTTGTCCCGTGATATCAGCCATGCCGAGTCTTCCCTCGATCCCTGCCGTAGCAACTAGCTCGCGTAGCAGTTGTTTGTTCTGATTAGCTAACTTGTCGGAAGTTCTTTACGTAATCAACCAAACAGCCGCGGCGGCGGTCGCCGGATGCAAGTTCGCTGAGATGAACGCGGTGAATTCGTTGATGGATTCTGGATGCGTGAAATGTGGTTGATTTGCGCTGACGTCGGTCACAGAGTTTTGCGTTCACTCATTCAGCCGGTGATGTTTCGCCGACAGACGATCTGAAGTCACTCCGCGGTTACATCAGCGAAGATGCTCGCGACGTCGAGTACTCGTACAGAAATCTGATGATTCGGGCGTCTCTAGTGGGTGGACTTGCTTTCGTGATGATCTTTGCCATTGTTGTGCTCAACGCACCGGCCGGTCTCATTATTTCTGACAAAGTGCTCATCTCGGAAACGAATCTTTATCCTCGGTACTCTGTGATCGATGGCGTTCACTTCTGACACCGAATCTCTCCTCTGGCGCTGTCCTTGTGGAAGTTCCCCGCCACTAGGTACGGACGAGAAAAGCATCTCGAGGAATCTCTCGTTCCCTCCCTGAAGTAAAAATCTATCGACACGCGGGTTTTAGGAAAACGCCGTGTTCTGAGTGGGTTGGACGAAGTCGTGAGGATCCGACGGCCATGGATATTTGAGTCTCTGGGAGGTCTTGGTGAACTTAGGACCTGCGGACCAGGTGGATTGTGTCATTGCGTTCACAAAACGCTGTTTCGGAGTTAAATCTCGTTTTTCTCGAATCCGATCTCTTGAATGACGCCAGCGGCCAGTTGTTGTTCCAACCTGTCCGATTGTAGTTTTTGGTGGATACTATGCCAGGCCGGCGAGCGGGATAAATAGATGGATGGAGGAGAGCCATGACTCAGTCAGTGGATTGTCAGGACTCGTATAGGCCACGTGACGTCTTTCTGCTGGCATCCTCTCTCACAGGCGCCAACCTGCCTTGACGTGAAATCTACTCGGCAGAATCAGCTGTTTAATGTGCGCACGGCTCCACCTCACATTATTTTCGGTAGCCGTCGGACCGAGTCAGTGGAATCCGCAGCTCGGATAAACTCGTTTCTGGTGTTTTCCTCGTTCGGTCGTCAACTTCGACGACAAGTCGATCGCTGGATTTCTGTTCTTTTCTTCTTCGGTGGCATTTATTTATGCTAGTGCTCACGAGGATTCGATCATCGGTCCACAGCGCAACTGCGTTAGGAGAGTGACTACCAGAGCGGAACGTGCCAGCTGTGTCCACTCTCTTGAGTTCGGAGTCGTCGACAACCGTCACAACCTTCCAAGGTGAGCTCCCGTTCATCAGAAACGCTTTTTTCGTCGAACGGAATCACTCGCTGACAAGTTGAGGGAAAAACCTAAAGTCAAGGAACGGGATCCGATCGAGAAACGAAAAGGTTTCAAAAAGAAGAACAGGGAGGAGAGAAAAACACCACTTGCAGCGCGCAGGAAGACGCGCCCGGGCCTCTCGCCGTTCGCCTGGCGGTCTGAATTTTCTTTTTGTTCATCACTATTTACGTGAGACTCGCTTCTCACCAAACGTTTTGTCCTCGCTGGAGAGACGAGTTTCAATGATGAGACCAACAAAATATCATCTACACCGTCATTCTGAGAGTCAGTGTCTCAATCCCTCGATGACCTCGGAGACGTTCTAAACTTGTAGAAAATCGCCTGGATCTCCTTGTAGACTCCTCTCGAAAAGAGTAAATGTGCGAGTATAACCCTGAAAGCAGGAATTTGGAACGCACTTAAAAACATTAGAAGTGGATTAAGTCAACTCCTCGATCGAGTTGGCGATAAAGTATCGGGATCAAAAACATTGTTCGAGCGCGAATTGCTCGGCGGCGATTTCTCCAATCCTCGATTGTTCTCAGAATCTAGAAAATTTAGGAAATCTGATTAACATAGCTCTTTATGACGATTAGATGATTTAAGTAGACGGATACGACTCCTTGAATGACCATTCACTCAGAAACACTGCCTTGTTCGTTTCCCCGAGTGTGGCTTAGGAAGCAGCCGGAAGTAAAACATTTCCGCACAATGGAATTCAGATTCGAGAGAGAGAGAGAGAGAGAAGCTCTAGCGACCTCTTTTCTCCTCTCGCAGTGTCTACTACACGACTCAACACATCTTGTCATGTGAAAATCAATTTTTGGCGCGGACTTCGCAGCGAGACAAACAACTTTAATGAAATCTTATATTGAACGCCGAGACAAGCGCGTTGATTGACGCTGTCCAGAGCTAAAATATATGATATCCGGTCATGGTTGCAATTGATGATATTGCGGGCTTTCCGAACTATATATAGAGAAAAAAAACTCATCTGATGATGAGATGAATGAATGAATCGATGGAATCGGCGGCCGACTGGCTATTTGGATCGACCCACACTCGCACAGAAAATTTGGACAACTTTCAAAACATTGTGGTGCATGGGAACTTCGATGTTTTCGGCAGAAGACAGGTGCAGCAAATCGTAGGTTGGAAGGAAACTGTTTCACGGAGCACCGCTCTGCGATTTCCATCTATCTTGGTCTTCGCCAGTCACCACGACGCAAGAGAATTCAACTGTCGCGGATAGAACCCGCTTTCTGGAAGATGTTCGAATCTAACTTCATAGTTCTGGCCAGAACTTCGAGTTAAAAAATATCAGGCTCAATCAGCGTGAGTGGTCAATTCTTTGTTTTGGAAATTCCGAGTCGGAGGCCGTGAGTAATAATTCTCGATGATGACTTTGAAGCGACGCTGATCGGAGGCTGCTCTTATGATCCGCGAGCGATTCCGTATGGAAGCGTGGGAAAACCATTTGAGAGAGTGCATGCGTGTGCGATACATACCGTGGTTAATTTCCGAAGCCAGAATAGTTAAGTCGCGGGGAGAAATTGAGAAGTGCGCGGGATGGGTGCGTGGTGCTAATGTCGGTGTCGTCGGAGACTGAGGGCAGTAGTTCTCGGTTCAGAAGGGGATCAAGACACACCCAGAACCACGCTAGGCTGACTTTGAATGGTGGTTTCTTTTCTTTCTTCAATCGTTCTCGACTACCACTCGCTGCTACGTCGCGCAAACAGAAGCTCGAGGCGAAAAAGAAAACCTATCGAATTTCGCTCGTGTACGTGACTACCCATCTGAGATCCCTACGACATCCGTGCGATGAACATGTGCCTAGCCTGGCTACGAAAACGTGAGCAGCTTTCTTGAATGTTTAATCGTTAGGCCGTCGCCCCGCGCACCGATGTGTCCCTCTCGGGATTTGTTTGTCAACAACCTGTTATCCGCTCCGCAGTTCGTCATCTCGGATTGTTCGTTGTCGATCTAAGCTTCGTGAACATCGGGCTCCACAAGGGATGCCTATTGGGCCCCCTCGTTTTCGGTGACAGGGAACCGAGCTCCAGAAGTGATTTCTTTGCGCGGAATTCCAAAACTCTTCGCTCCTTTGCTTCCATCCGTTCTTGTGAGTTTCCGGACGGACGCCAAGGTAGATATTACTCGGAAACGTCTCCGAAGTAGAGCCACGATCTCCGACGCAGAGTTTGGCTGAACCAATTCGCCATCGACGATCTTAGATTCCGGAAATGCCCGAATGTTGTGAAGAGTTCAACTTCAAATCTTACCTCGAAGAGACGCAAATCCGATACATCAGACTGAGAAACGCCGGAGGGGTCCTAATTCCGCGGTTTTTGTGACCAATCTAACCTGTCCTCGAGTTTCCGTTGATGCCCCTATTCCCGCGAGGGAATCGGTGACTCGTAAGATTGAAGCGCGCAAGCGCACGTACGAACGCGTGTATTTCGCTAAAGGACGCAGACGGATGGGAGTCTCCCGCGCGACCCACGGTCCGTGGTGGGCTGTGGCATATTCTGTTATTTTGCTGAAGAATGAATTTTGTCTCGGGCGTTAGTTTTCAGTAGCTGTTCTTCACAATTCGTACCGAAGTTGTTGTTAGGAGAAGAACGAGGTTGGGCGGAAGCCGAGAATTGTTGGAATTCGACATAGGCGGGAACTGATGATTCCGCTGTTTCGGAAATCGAAATTCACAATTCGCAGCTATGAAGAAAAATCGAGAAGACTTCCGCTCTCGATCATCCGGGTCATTTTGCCAATTTCTCAAATTCATGACGGATAGCCGGACGTCGTTTTACAGTCGCAAAACTTGGACGTCATGAGAACGAATCGAGCTCCTAGCTGCTATTGGAGCTCATGACGACCCCTTTCGATTCCAAACTGGACGAGGTTCTTGAGAGAATTGGCTACCCGAAGAAAAACGAAACGGCCAAAAAAGAAATTCCCTCTGCATCTCGAAACGCCTTTCCGGCTGTCATAATAACCCTCCCCTTGACCTTATCTATTACGGCGTTGTAAAATCATGTCAAGAGACCACTGTTACAGTTAATGGAGCACACAAATCCGTGTGTGCTCTGCACTCGCTCAGTCCTCAGCCAAGGGAGCTTTTATGGCAGATGACGCGTCCTTTGGATCTTTTCGTCTGATGACGTTTTACTCAAAATTCCATAATTCGATCATCGTTTAACATGAGTTTTACTTTCGTAGTTCCGGAATTCCTTCTCGCTGAATTGTTCAACGTCCACTTGAACACCGTGATGTTTCTGTATTTTTGAGTTTGCTCTCTTTGGCAGAAGTGTGTTCGATGTTTCAGCCATTAAGTCAACAAACTCCGGGTCATTTGGTCTATGTTTCAGCTTTTCTAGATGAGCCTCCCGGTATTTCGGTAAAGATAAAGGTCATCACGAAGTAACGCTCAATGCATTTCAATTTCGTCTCCTGTTTAATCTCTTCGTCCCAAGAACGAAAACGGAGGCGGATGATTCTGGAACCGACGTTTTTCCGGTTCTGTCTGCGTGGTCTGGAGACATTTTCGAAAGATACTCCTTCTGCCTCGAATCAAAAGTTGCTCCGTTGTGACAATTGAGAAATTTATGATATCGGAGGATACGGCACTTGTCTGCAGAAACGAGCCATAAATCACCGTGCGTAAAGCGTGCTGCCTGCCAGTCGAAATGTTTGGATTCTCCGCATTGTTTTTGTTGTCAATGAATATATACCTGATACCGAAAAGTTCGATCGACGCTGTCCTCAGATTGAGCGAATAAATCTCCGGTCTTTCCAACTTTCGGTTTTTGCGGGGGATTTGGATTCGCTTTGCGGGTTCGATATGGATTCCGATCCCCCGACAGAAGATCTAGGATTTGGGTTGCGCTCCCAAAACGTTCGTGCGCGGATTCACCGACAGAGTGGATATAATTGTGCGAAGGCGTTTTCGGCGGCTGAACGTTCATGTCGCGGCACAGCAGAAGAAAGAATAATGGAGGCTTCTCAGATTTTTTTCAAATGCGTCACAGAATGTTGCCGCAGGGCTTGAATATAAGGAGCCGTGATGATCCACTTTTTCGCAAACAAAGGGTTTCTCGACGCGCCGGAAACTTTACTTGGACAAGGTCGGGGCGTGTTGCGGAACTGTGCCATTAATTAAACGGAGACGAGGGAGGTGTAACAGAAAATGATTCAATAAACGAAAAACTTGGTGGCTGACGTTGATGGCTTCCCGAGTCCCTGTGTCGTGCGATCCGTCGGCAATTAAGTTATCTGACGTCTTGACGAGAAGTTGTCACGGTTACGACAGCGGTTGTTCGAAAAGCATTAGCACCCGTACGAATCCCACTTCGCTTCGCTAAGAATTGATGACTTCAACAATCAATTCCCGTCCGGCTTCGCGAACTTCATCAAGACAGCTCTTCCTCCAAAATTTTGTCGATTTTTCTCGATTAAACCTTCGTTCTCCCGAGGATTTCTCGAGTTTGAGTCCGATGATCCATCGCGGTGCGTTCCGCGGTCGTGAATCGAAACGACTCGTGATTCGCGGGCCGCAGGCCGTCAAGTGACGCAACTGACCTTGCGGTGCCAGCCTCGGAGTCCGTGACTCGGGTCTAGAACTCTCACGTCTCGTTTGCCTCCTGGTGGCCTTCGATAATCTTATGATGCGGTTCGGACTAACGGGCGTTCTATCACGACTCTTTCGGCCGCCCACTACAGCCCTCGCCTCGCTGCTGCTGCTGCCGCTACGACGACGTCGACGACATCGTTGTCGTACTGCTGCGTATCCAATGAACGGAGCTTGATCTGAATACCGACCGTGTTCTTCGGCGACGATTTTTCCACGCGCCGAGCGGATTCCTTGTCAAGATTTCCTTGAGGTCACAAGTCGGAAAGTGGAACATCGATCAGAACCTTGAAACCGGTCCTCGGGTCTCTTATCTGACCTCGGCGGCCGATCGTCGGTGCCTCTGTGTCTCCAGGAATGTTCTTTTCCCATGATCGGTTTTCCCCCAGATGACGCCGCTTGCGGCTGGCAGAGCGACATTCAAACGCCGGCACGAGAAGAGAGGCGAAGTGAAAGTGTTCTCGGAGAATACAGAGAGAGCCTCTGACAAGACCGTCGTCGACGCTGTCTGACCACTGTGTGTTCTTGCCACCGCTCGGATTGTTGTTGTCGTGATCGCTCACCATGAAACTGACCGTGTTCGAGTTCGACAAGGAGTTGAATCCTGTCAAGGCTGAGGATAAAGATGTCGATTCAGGTAGTGCACGATTTGTTTTTGTCGGAGTAGCGTGAATCATTTCGGTATACGAGACGAGTGAGTCTAATCCGGTTCGCGTAACCGGAGTTGCACCACCATGGGGAAAATCGGTTGTGACGAAATTCGGTTCCAACTCGGATTCAATGATTTCGTGCCTTGTGCGTCTCGTTCAAAGAGGAACCCTCGTTTCTATTCTCATCGAGAGCAAAACTATTCATGATACACCATTGTTTCATCATCGTCACGTGCGCGGAACTTCACGCGGTCAGCTGCGTTCCGCCGCGCGGACGTGCGACGTGTCTTGCGTCGTTCTGGAGGGATTCGATTGATTGATTGATTGATTGATTGATCTTCCTCTCGAGTGCTTGTTCTTAGAAAATCGAATTCCGCGCATTGACTCAGTTAGATTCAAGTAGCGAAGCTGCTGCGTCGCATCACGGTGGCTCACAAACCCTAATGGAACAGATTGAAACGAATTGTCGTTCGAATACTTCACCAATCGTGTAGGACCTTGCAGTCAATAAGCAGTGATGTTTCCGATTTGGCGTTGTTCGGGCGTCGAAGAAAGACCGTCAAAGGGTCTTCATCGCCGTTTGTCATTGCCGATCGGTCGTGATATTTTGTTCAATGAAAGTAAACAGACGCAACGGAGGAATCCAGAAAACGAGAACGGGGTTCTCTTTGTAATGGGAACTATTGGCTGCATGCAAATACAACCAGTTGCGCGGGTATCTCGTCAAAGTTTCTACTTGAACAAAAGACAGCTGTTTTCGATGAACTGATTCGATTATTCCGAGGTTTTTCCGCTGTACGACTACTGATCGGCAACGACTCGAAATGAAGTGACTTCATTGAAAGTTCATGTGGACCTTCAGAGATCTCAGGTTTTGTGTCCTGGGCGCACGAAACGCGGTTGGAATCATAGGCCCAACCCGTGCTTTCTTTCTTTCTTTCTTTCTTTCTTTCTTTCTCGAATTCGTCGATCTGGTTATGATTTCGTTTTCAATGATCCGATCCAATAGGTTCATTCCGGCTTCGTTTATTGCAACGATTTCCCATTTGGCTAAATGCAGAATTCGGATCTGCTGGTCGACGTAATCTTCTAGTAGTCGTACGGTAGCGCCCTTTCGGAAACATTTATATTTTCTTCGCGTGTGGCAAGTACTTAATTCGTCACCTTCGATGAACAAATTGTTTTGGTCCGAGAAGAAAGTTCGTGGGGCCACTTCTGTCGCAAGCGGATCGGAATTTCTTTCGTCTGCTAGCCAAGACTCGAGCCTCGGTTCGGTCATCGGTGCGGGGGTCATTCTTTGGTCGCATTCCTCGTCCTGGTCGACTCGGGCGAGCTTCAGAATCGACCGATCGACTGTGAATACACAAAACAATCAGACGACCTCTTCGGTATTTGTGTCCCCCGATAACCGATTCCTACCGGTTCGATTTACAGCCTTTCAGATGTATCGGGTGATTGTTGGCGCTTCGTCATAGATCCCGGCCGCCGTCCTTGTATTCCGAAAGCCAACTGTCGGTGTTGATGAGCTCCTGGAAGCGATTGTCTGTACCGGAGGCAACATCCGACACCTCGGGTCCGAACCCCTTAGGGCTCCGGGATGTCAATCCAGGATCCCCGAAGCATTTCCTCCAGCCGTGCACCGATAACCGACCAATTAGCAATAGCGAAATTTGATCGATCGTGAATCTAAAAAGGAAATCACGAGATAAATTCAATCTGACGTGAAATGTCTCGACGTCGATCGTCGTAGTAGCTTTACGATACTGCACTCAGAGAGCAAATTTTCGAGGTTCACTCGATTTTTACGAAGAAGAAAATTCTTGTCAGTGAGCTTCTGTTATTGGTTCTCATTCACATTCGACTTGTTATGACGTTGGCATCGGTGATTCAGCCTAAACGAAGCCGAGAGCTCGAATTAATGGAACTGAGTGTTCGTCACTGAGTTTTCGGGAACTGCGAACCGATCAGGGTATAGCCGAACACGAAAATGTCGTGGTTGGCTGGTTCGCTGGTTTACCACCACGTGGTATGATTCAATTGTTCTACATCATCTGTGGCATGTGACAATGTGTCTGTAAGTGAGTGGCTTTGTCTGTGTCTCCGCGAGTGACGGCGAGTCGCTAAGCCAAAGGCAGACGCGATGTTTGCTGCTCGCACTTTTATCCTGAACTGTTTTGCTTTCTCTTCGGCGTCCGATTCGAAGTTTCCAAGGACGCTCCAAGAATGATCATGTTCGCACGAATAATGCAGGATGCAGAGTTTCCTTAACTCTTTTTCAGTCTTACATTAGTGATTCATTCTGGATCAAATCTCTTCCGTCTAGGGAAAGCAGGGATATGGTTGTTTGTAATTATTGAAAATCGTCGTCATTCCCTTCCAGGCATGTCGATCCGGAGCCAGAGTGCCAACCGACTCAGCGGGCTCTACGACGGAGTGCAGGTTGGAACCGCAGGTCGCGCTCAAGGTCTTTCACTTGGTGGATCTTCACTTCTTCGATCTAAATCATTCGCATCCTCGTTGTCGCTGAAGAGCAACTATGAAGAGGGTAAGTTCGCTTCAAGATAAGCTCGCGGGTGGTCACGTTCCGTCGTCGCTTCATCGATTCAATCGATTAAACGATCGACTCACCGCAGTTGATTCGATAGTTAGCAATCGTCCACCGACATTGGGCTCGGGATACGATACCACTCGTATGGATTTCTATTCCTTTTCGGGATCAACGGCAGAAACCGCGGAATTGATCTTGATCCATGACGCGAATCGCTCTATTGATTGGGATCGGTGAATTTTGGAGAAGCTTCGATGCTGATTCAAATGTCGCCTCTGTTGATGTATTTCGAATTAGACCGGATCGCGGTACGTTTTCGGGAGAGAGGAAACCAACGAAGAGGAATAAAGCTCCGCGTTCATGAAGACGTTTGACCGGCAGCCGGATGGATTAATTTACATGGAGAGATCCTCGAGTGCTATGCAGCTCGTTGTCGTAACGACGTCTGGGTGGAACGTGAAATGCTCTGGATTTTTGGCTCACGATGTTGGAAGCTGGGTTCGTGGTTAGGTTGTGCGGAAGACGCACAACGCATCGGGTGTCGCAATCGTAAAACCAGAGGTTTGTGATCAGATTTTATAAGACGAATTACGTGAGCTGTGGACATCGGTAGAGCGAATATCCGTCAACACGGGGAGGAGTCGCGACACGGGTTCCGCTTTGGCTTCGTTATGTTTTCTATACATCCTGGTGAAACAGAGATTGTGTTTAATTTTGGGTGAAAAGTGATTTTTCTCTCTTTTTGTTCCTTCGTTTTCCCTTGGACGCTTTGCCACCATGGGCTCCAGACGGCTTTCGATTAACATTCATTATTCCGTTTTTATTTGTAAATGCATTCTCAGTCGATCAGGCCAAGATTCACTTGATTTGATCGAATTCTCAGCTGCGCGGGAGGTCATTTTCGATCTTCTTCATGTTCATTATCTGTGAAACTCTTCAAAATACACAGAAACCAATGCTGGAGGATATTTTTGATTTCGTTTAGGCGAACGCAGGAAGCGATGGATTCTACATGGCTATTACTAGTTTCTGCTGAGACGCAGAAAATTGAAGAGATTTCTGACAGTCGAACAGATCGTTGATCGCGAAACCATCACCGTGAAAAACGGCAATGAAATTGATGGGATGAATGGTAGAGCGCCCATATAAGCCATAGTACTCACTCGAAAAACTCCAACTACTACTCGTACGTGTCTTACTGAAAGTCCGGTTTGTGAGTGTCTGTGCCTGTGCATGATCCTCAAGGTGTTGTGAGCTAGTGAGCATCGGGAAAATCACGAATTTTCCCGCAAGAGTTTCCTCATCCAGAACCACGAATGTGTGAATTCGCTGCTCGAGATCTACCTGTACGCGGGAAACGTCGTCAATCGCCACAAGCCCGACCGCTGCGGCCGGAATGCGTTCATTCGTGAGCTGCGCTGGTGGCGCCCTCTCCGGTCACCGCACTCACAGCTAGTTTCCTCCACCGTCGACAGAGCCAGCCGGAGATAGACTGACAACAACACGAGGTTCAAAACAAGGAAGCTCATCTAACTATTCGTACAGTCGTTGTCGGTTCGCAACAGTTCCTGTGGTCAAGGTGCCGTGGTTCTGTGCGCGTCGAAGTGTTGATCGAGCATCCCGCTCGGTGAATCATGGCCGAGGGCAAACCAGAAGTCGTCGACTCAGACCTGGATAACTTGTTAGACTCGGCACTCGATGAGTTCGATGCTCAAAAGGAAAAGGAGAAACAGGTAGCCGCACAACAAAGTGAAACCAGCGTCGAGCCCGCAGCAGCTGAAACGGCAGAAGATCAAGGGGCGTTCGGAGTCGATCTCAATCAGATGCGAGAATCGCTGCAGACGTTCATGAAAGATAATCCGCTGCTGAACTCACAGAGCGCCGGAGACGATTCTGAGTTTGCGAAAGCGATGCAAGAGACGCTGGGACTTTTCACAAAGTCACTCGACCGATTCCAAGAGCGCGGCGGAGAATTCAACACAGAAGATTTCCTCAGCGATGTGTTCAAGAACCTCAACGTTGACGGAGGAGCTCCTTTCGGCGACTTCTTAGCGCCTGGACTCGATGATGTGTTAACAAAAAATCTCCTGTATCCGGGTCTGAAGGACATTCACGACAAATTTCCGACGTGGCTCGATGAGAATCGGGAAAAGCTTCCCGAAGAGGAACGCGAACGTTACGAGGCACAGAGCGTTCTAGTGAAGCAAATTATTGAGGAGTACGACAATGAAAAGGACGACGACTCGAAGGACGTCAAAGGAGAGCGACAGCGTCGCATCTTAGAGCTACTCAGCAAAATGCAAGCCTTGGGAGACCCTCCCATAGAACTGTTAGGGAAGCAGGCGGGGATGGATCTTCCCGGGTTTGGTGACGGAACAGACGCCGCCGTGCCTCCCGAATGCGCACAACAGTGACCCCTCTGACCCTGCAACTTCCTCATTTCGTTTATCGGGAAGACGCCGGATTTCTGTCTCATGCGGTGATCGTGGATTTTCCGCGTCTTCAGTGTTATTGCAAAACTTGACTGGTGCTTTGCTCTCATTGTAACTCTTTTCGTCGTACGTGAAGTACGACTGTTGTTGTGTGGAATAAAAGAACAAGTATTCTTGTAGGAAAATAATGCTTGTCCTGTTTCTTTTCTCTTTCTTGAGGAAAACCTCTCAAATCGGTGTGATGGTTGTTGAATTGAGCGTCATTTGCACAAATGCTTCTGGATTGAATCATCCCACTTTCGCGAAGTTGATCACGGTACGGGTCAGTGACGGATACGGAAAGAAATATTTTAAGCTCATTCCCTGATTGTGTCGGGAGTAAGCTCGTTTGTAGGTGGCAAATTCGCTGGCTTCCTCGGAATCTCATAGAGCTGATTGCTTATCATCAGCGATTCCTCTGACCACTCGAAAATGGGGATTTCTAAAATCCAGTTTGATCCCAAAAAGCTCAAGCCAACGTTTCGATGCTCGATTGTTTGATTTTCAGGGAACGGAACCATCGGTAAATCTCACAACAAACTCGTTCCTCATCCCGAACGAACCACAGAACTCTTCGAAGCGATACTCGATGGACTCCTGTGAGTGGACTCAGAGGATGATTTCAGCTTCTTTCGTTTTCATCAAACGATGTCGAGCCAAGAGAATCTTGGTTCCGAGATCGCATTCATTGTCCTAAAACTTGAACAAAATCTTCATCGGCTCCTTTCTATTCAGGGACTGCATTGACGTCACGAGCGAAGACATCCGGAATGCCGAGATGTCGTCGAGAGGCCGAGCGCCTGAAATCAGCTACGTGGCTTCGCAGTATCTCCAGAGACTCCAAACGCAGTACGAGAAAGTTTCTCGAATGCGGGAACGTTACATGGTCCAGTTGCGTCTGCGAGAAGGCGCCACCGAGATGGGCAGAGCCTTTGTGACGTCATCGCTGGGCCGAACGCGAGAGAAAGCTCTGAAAGGAGTGCGGAACACTTACCGGGAGTGCGAGATGACCATGAAACTTATCGAGTCACAACTTGAAACAGAATGCATGGGAAGTCTCCACTTACAGATCAACTGCATCCAGGGCTTCGCTCGAGTATGCGCGGGAGATCAGTTTTTGGTGACTCTTCGTCACGGTGACAAAAAGTGGAAATCGCGAGGAAAAGTTGAAAAATCCCAAAATCAACTCTGGGAGAACCGAGAGAACATTTTCCGGATAAACCCTTGGTACGACCTCCGCATCAAAGCCGTCGAGTTGAAAGGTCTCGGTCGTTCGGTCCAACTCGGTGAACGAACCTGTGATGTCGTTAAGCTCATGAGAGCCCAGGCGCAAATGATGAACGTCAAATTCGGAACCAGCGGGTCATTGCAGTTGGAACTTGTAGTTGTCTGGAAGTGAGTGTATTTCAAGTCGATCAGCTCGAGAATCGTAAATGTGAACCTTGAGGTTCTCGAAAACGTTCCTGGCTCTTTGAATAACTTGACTTCGTTTTCCGTTCCAGTCCTCTGCACGGAGCAGAAGAGGCCAACGACACGATTTCGAAGAGGAGTCGACCTGTTTCAGCTTATCTAATAAACCAGAGTGGACTGGTGAGATCAGAAACCATGAATTATCATCGATAGCATCAACACGAACGAATTGCCTGATTCTAATTTTGAGTATTTTCCTTTCTGAAGCCGCCTACACCGCCCTCGAGCGGATACGCGAGCAAGTCTCCGGTGGTTTCACGCGCGGGAACGGATTCCTCTGCCGGCTCGATGCGTGGAGTCGAGGACGCTTTGGAGGCATTTTCGTTCCTAGATGATCAAGACGACGATCATCATCTTCATCACAATCATCATTCCCGAAACAATTCTCCGATGATCCCCAATGGAAACAGTTGGGCGGTGAGTCTAGGACAAAATCCATGCTTCTACGGTGTCTCACCAATAAGTAGAAAACGAGATCAACCGAAATCATGCACTTCCAGTCAAGCACACCTCACCATCTCAGGCTTAAATCGGTGATTCTTACTCGAGACTTCTGCTGACTTTCTAGAATTCCGCCAGCGTCAATTAAATAGACAATCGAAGCAAGACACCATAAACATGGACGTCTTAAACAATCAAAATAATGTAAATTCTTGAACTAAACCCTCTCGTTGAACTTGCATCCTCCATGCTAGTCGTGCTTGGTGTGTTCGTTGAGCAATGTTTGTCAAAGTCCCCCGCTTGCGAATGGTTGGATGTCCGTTGGCGAAGAATTTCCACGTGTCGCTTTTTGTGAAGTGTGTCTTTGGGAGCAAAAGCGGTCGTTGGGTTTCGGCTGGGGATAAATGGACCTGGAATCTCTTTCTCGAGAAGATGTAGGGTTTTGTGTTGCCTTGAGGAATCCCACGCGAGTACCAGTCAACCTTCATGAAAACTCCTCACCCTCTCCCGTTGTCCATGTCATCGTCGTTGATGGTGAGCCTTTGAAAAATACTAAAAGCTTTCTCAAAACTTCCAGAGACGCAAACCGACGGACGGATGGCAATCGTTGAATGGGCATCCCCAGGCATTCAACCCCTATCTGCGACCGCCCAGTGACCATGGTGCACCGAGTTACCCTGAACGTCGAGAGACTCATATCATCAATGCTTATGAACCAAACACGATTTCGTATCGGCTCTAGATTGCGCGTTGCGCGGTCGTTTGTTTCCTCGTCTTCGAGAGTGAAAGTTGGTTCGAGTCCGATGTTCGGGTCAGAACGCTAGAGAAGTGAAACGTTCTACTGTATAGTTTGAATTAATGACAGCAAAATTTGTATCGGTTTGAGTAATCTCCTGTAATAGCTTCGACTTGTTCCGATAGTTGTTCAGATAGCACTATTTCTCATCGGCAGGACTCGGAGCACACACATACTTTAAATAGACTCGTCCTAATATTTTTCTAGTCCATCAATGACTGTCATCGGAGACGTAACAATAAGAAAGAAACTATGTTTGCTGAATAAAAAGTTTGTACACCTGTTTTCACCCTCGCTTCACTTCATTTTGAGAAATCGAAAGCCCAACCATGGCCTATTTATTGTTCTGATGGGCAGAAGAAGAAACCTTCGGAACAAGTCCTTCGTCGTCCCTGAACGGAGGTTTCCTTCCATCCACTCATGCACTACGGCAGAACGAGGATAAGAATCTCCGAGATTCTCTCCTCTCTTTTGTCTTAGTGATCACGGTTTGGACAAATCTCCGTCGAATTCCGCTTTTTCATCTCATGGAGTACTCTTAACTATCAAGAGGTAACGGCTCCTCGTTGTTGAATTCTATTTATTGATAAACTCGACAAAGTCTTGGTCCCATTTGCACAAATATTCAAGCACACACCATGCATTCGATTACAGCGATGCTCCACAAGATCCTTTATTCGGACCTTAATCATTCAGGTGTTTTCTTGATTTGATTTTCGTCTATCCTCGAACGGAATCTTCGATTGGCCTGGCGAGTGTTCTGATCTCTTTGATTGAAGCGGGCAATCTCGTTCCGTCGCCTGAAGCCAACTTTTTCTTCATGATTGTTTCTTTCGAAACCGATCTCCGGTCGTAGGCCTGGCCTATCAGAGCCATGAAATCAATCAGCATTGTGGATGTATTCATGAACCTGGAAGTCAATGAGCGGCTTGAGAATCTGGAGATTCTTGGGAACATATTCAAGAAATTCACTCCGACTATCTCGTGTCGTTGCTCACCATCCGAGTTCAGAGCAAGCGTAGTCAAAGGGGAATACGTGATGTAAGTTGTGGAATCCCTCGCCGACAGCCCAGAACGAGACAAGAGTGGTTTCAGTCGGCTTCATTTCACTGAAACGAAAACTCATGTTTGAGAACGAATCCATCCAGTACTCGAACTCCAAATCGACTTCTCTCTTCGATCGGTAGAGAAGAACAACTATTCCGGTACACACCTGTCGAAGGGTTTGTCCCCGAAGTAGTGGGCCCAGGAGTTGACGGACCAGGTGAAGTGGAGGGACGCAATCAGACGGAGACACGTGGGAACCAGGAAAGCGACTTTCAAAGACTCACCCCACAAAAGAGGCAAGTAGGTTGGGATTAGGAAGGCGAAGAAAATGACCAACCAGCCGTAGTACCTTAAACGTGTACGAAATGATATCATCCCATTTCTGGGAGTGGAATCTTGTCGGAATCGTTGTCGAGATCTCTACACACATGCACTCACTTTCTTTGGAAGCGGACGACCGGATCGGCCATCACATCAGAGCAGTCAAGACGCTTTCCGAACTTGATGACATCTGGATGCTTTTTCACCAGCAGCCAGCCCATGTGCGAGAAGAAGAGCCCCCTGCGGAAATTCGATCGAATTCAAGAATCATTCCGGACAATGATTATCATGTTACTCACAGGATGGTCAAGTGGACGCGTATCTACATTGTCACATCGAAATTGTCCCGAGTTGGAGGTCAGGCATAAACGGTGTTCCTACCCATCCCGAGGACGGCAAAAGTGGCTTCCAAAAGAATAAGGAGTGATTCATACCCGAAGATATTTGGTTCGCACCTATTCCGGCTCCCCATCTTTCAACGTGATCCCTACTTTCTAGAAATTTCCCTTCCTACGTACCTGTTGATGTTGTGTGGGTCAGCATTGCTGTCCGAGTATTTGTGGTGCACACGATGGTCCCTGACCCACTCGTAGAGGTCGTTCTGGGCGGCGATACAGTTCGTAAGCATGAGTGCAACACGAAGCGGGACTTTTGCCTATAATGGGACATTTAAGATGAAAGACAACCTGAGTTCAAGTTGACTTCGGGATAAAAATTCCAATTCGTCTCGGGTAATGAGGCGCTGGAGCGAATTCATCGGGAGGCTAAAACTGATGAAGAGTATTCTGGCCGAAGATTCTTCTGGGTCTGACTCGATCGCAAAATAGAAAGCTTCTTAAGATTTCTCTTCGTCAAAGTATCGGCCGAATTTTTCTGTTTGTTTCCCTGAGATGTGGGTGAAGGCCATCGGTGAGAGTCATTGTGAATTCGTCTTTTGTGATTGAATATCCGACACGTACCTTATATGCGCGATGACACCAGAGTCTGTGGGCTCCCATTGTGACCGATAGGCCGGATAGTTGAAGCCAAATCAATCCTGAAGACGGAAAAGGTGTCATTAGAACAAACGAGCCAACGAACGACTGAACGGGTGTCATTAGCCGTACGGTCGTCTTCGCCTCAAAGAAAAACGACTATATGACGTTCCAAACGGTGAACTTTCGACGGAACTATCCCAAGAACATCCATCAGAAAAGGCGTGAACCTTCACTTCCAAAACGCAATCCATATTTCGCAAGATTTTCAGTGCACCACCAAAAGACACTAGAAAAGGGGGAAAAGTTCACGACTTGGATTGCAGATCGACCGAAAAAGAGCAATATTTGAGAACTTACCTAATATGTGTGTCTGCCATTTCAGTTCTGCCCACACGAAGACCCCCCAAAGAGCGAAGATGTGCAAGAGGCCGAGTTTGAATACATTTGCCCACACCACATCTTTCCACTGCCAAGTCTCCAATCCGTCGGACGGTTGCTCAGTGGCACGAACCGGACTATGCTCCTTCTTTAGCTCCATTTTTCGTTCAATTACTTGAGATTTGAGATCATTCTTGTGCAACTTGCCGGTGAAGGCATCGAACCTGGAACGCGATAGCTTCGTTTAGTCCATTGGCTCGGGAAACTTCTGCAAAACTCCTCTCGATCAACCGTTTCTCTGAAGCCTTCAGAGTTCGTCGCGTGCTTCTCCGACAAATCATACGAGAAACACAAGGTTTGGATCCGAGCACAGAAATCGATGAAGGCACACCTAATTTTCACCACCATCAGGCCAAATGAGCGCACAGTCGACAGACGATCGTCATTCAGGAGCGTTTCGCTTCCACTCTTCTACTTTCAGAAAGCACGGGTCGGGTTCATGTGTTCGAATTGAAACCCTATACGCGACGATATTCCCGATGCGACATGAGTGACGGACCAAGCGACAGTGTCGGTGAAAAAGACGAGCTATCGACTTTCTTGTGCCGGTCAGCATTGGGGACTCACGCCTCAGTGCGTTGGATACTTTTTGTGTCCCCCGCACACCGATGGTTTAGTATTGGGTTAGAAACGTAAAAATGAAGCTGGAAGCTTTCCACCCGCGAAAGAGGCACACACACAAACTCACAGAGCACGTCTCGTTGTCATTGCTGTTTCAGAACCACTGATAGTCTCAGAAATTACGGCGGCAATCGCGGAACCAAACTTCCCTCTTCAGATCGTTGAAGACGTTTAGTTCGCAAAACGACTGAAGGTTTCACCTGGATTCCAGACAGACAACATCCAAGTTGTCCGGGATTTCCATAGATGGGAAGAGATCTTCACTCGGACGATGTTCAACCCGTGGCGGGGACGTCTCTGCACATCTTGTCTCGACGTGCTTCCGAGAATTCCAACGTCGACGGATGTGACTTCGCAATTCGTCCAGAAGCCCTGATCGATCATGATAATCGCGAATTCGGAACCTCTCCGAAAACTTAAAGAGTCGCGTGTTGCTCCCCCGCCCTGAGGTCTTCGGAGTATCCGCTGGAATGCACGAACACTTTCCGTTTCCAAATCACGGGATTTCGAAACGCGATCGTCGCGAAGAGGGGAGCAAAGGATAACGGGATCCGATCGGGCGGACAGGAAGTCAGCATCTCCAACGATAGATTCTTCGACTGCTCCGTTTCCGCGAGTCGTTCGCGCCACCAGATCGTCTTTGTTCATCAGAGGGACAACTCACATGAAAAAGACGACCTGCGCTGATTGAAATCAGTGTTTCTTTATGATTGAAGGCGACGACGATTCAAAGACTGATGACGACGAGACATGCTTGAGGTAGTTGTAACCATCGCCCTCCAAGAAATTTTCAGCGAGGCTCGAGCTCGATGCTGAACTCCAAGTAAACTCCGAGGTCGTTGGTCGCACGTGCTCGAAGAAACACTAAAGGATGCTCACTTGACAACCATTTTGGGGCGCGAAGATCCTCACGAATATGCTGAAATACGCACCCCAAGGTTCAACAATATATAGACACTAAACCTTCTCACCTGGGAGGTTGCAAGACAAACCCTCCGCCGTTTGGCAAGGACTTTCGCTTTGAGAGTTTCGTCCGATGCGGTTCGCTTGCTTTCTCTGGACGCACGATTCCTTTTCGGGTACAACAGGTGAAGCCGCTCAAGTTCGCTTCGATTGCCCTCCCCCGCGAGCGCGGGCTTCTGTAGAAAATGGAATTACTTCGGTTGGAAGCTCAGGATTTCCCCATTGGTGATTCACAGAAACGAGGACTAGAACCGTTTCCCAACTAGAGGACGGCCGATGTGGTCTGATTGAATGATTTTTCGATAACCAGGGGCTTGCGATCTCTGCACGAAAACGGAGCGAGGCTCTGAATCTGTGCACGATTTCAGCGGGGCTGCGCGAGGGTGAACAAAGACCCACGAAGAATCCGTCTCTAACCGACACACACGCATTCATAACGGGGTTTTCTCGATCATTTCTTCAAAACAGAGGCTCCAGGGCGCGCGCGCGAGCTACAGAAATTGGTTTATTTTAATCACAAGCAACCAATCGAGAACACTATGAGTCTGAAATGGAACCGGAACCGGAAAACCCGGTATTGATTCGGTGCTCCCGAAACGGTGCGGTCCATCCGTCAATGTGGCTTTGGATCTTCCGTGCTGTTATCGGACGTCTGACGTCCGAACAGTCGGCTGAACAGAAGATCGCTCACGGCCAGCAGCACTTCCACGGTCAAGGCTGAGCAATCGGCGAAGAAATCTTTAATCGCTTCTTCAGAAACCCTCGCGCTCTTCGTCGAGTTTCGGAGTTCGATGATAGTTCAGACTACCGGACTGTTACAGAGTCTGCTCGGGGAGAGGAAGATCGACCTCGAGGAACTACTGACAGGGAGCTCTGCAACGCCCGGAGGTTTTGCGCTCCGTGCTTGATTGATGATGAACTCTTCCATCGTTTGTGATGGATTCTCGAGACCCATTTCAACACGTGTAGTTTACGAACTCACCACCCATGATCCTCATTCTCAGCCGGAAAGTTTTCAATTCTTCGTCGTCTCGACGCAATGCATCTGTGCAGAGTCGCCTGCGCTAGTCGCCGACCGGACTCGCGGTCTATGCCATCTGTTGCGTCTGTTGAGAGCAATGCCTCGATTGAATTTCACATAAAAAGTTCCTTCCATTCAAGTCACTAAATCAACCGAACCGCTTCACGGGAAGCTCCACATCAGTGAAATTCAGCAGATCGGACCCGATGATCTCCGGAAGTTCATCAGACTTGTGGGCCATCTCTTCGATCGCGATTGATCGACGATCTCGACTGGACTCGGAGATGTTTCCACCTGAGAATTCCCGTATTTCCAGGTTATCACGGATAGGAATCATCGAAAGACTGGAATACAGAACCGGAACCGACGTTTTCATGGCGACCAAGCAGTTTGAGATAGACGCGTGTATCGCATCACATTGCGTTTAACGGAATTCCGACCACCGAGCCGCAGAAAAAAGGAAGTCGCAACATTTACCGGAACACAGGAGCGCTTTCTATCACCCTGAACTTCCAGATTTCTGCCGGAGCCATCAGGCATTGACCGATTGAAGGCTGCGTAGCCGCCGATGACAACCAAGATGCAACCTTCACCGACAGATGCCGACTTCTGGTTGTGAGGGAAGTATCCAAAACAAGTTGAGTGGACGATGCTACTTGAGTTTTACTCCGCCGGAACACTCGCTTCATGAGATGAGAGCGGACCGATTGTGAGTACCCTCGACGACGACCTTTTCATGAAAACTCCATCAACCATGATCGAATACCTGCTTTGCACTTTTTCCCCTCGATCTTTCGCCGTTGACATTCAAGTCCGTCGCATTCGTTCTATCGAGACTGTAGTTTGTGAGAGATCGTTTCAGGCGTGTTCTTCCTCCGGAGTTCCCCGCGCTGTGACTCTGCACGAGTGGAGTCGATGCAGCATGAAGTTTGTCCGCGTGTCACCGAAATAGATTCTACTCAGCGTCGATGTTGGCGACAGGCTTTGTGTGATGATTTGAGTTTCGTCGTGACCCCGACGCAACACTCACAGAATGTGTTTTTGGTCAAGACCGCCGATAATTTGATTCACCCACTGCCCGTCTTTCTTTCGATCCCAGAAAAGTGACCGCGCGGAGAAATCCTCTTGCTGTTGACACTGCTGGATGTCTCCGCGCATTCATTTGCTCGAAATTTCGAGAACTGATTTCTCCGCGGAAAACCCGATGACCAACCGTCAATGATTTCACGTCGGTGGCCCAGCTCCAATCTTTCCATGACAGAAATCGTTGACACCGGCTTTCGTACTTGGCAGGATGGCAAAGAGTGGTCACGTTTCTGGAGAAGGCACTTTCGTTCCAATGAGAAATGCACGAAGTCCGGTGTTTTGACTGAATCGCTTGCTTCTGTAACTTCTAATCTTCGCTCGAACCAGGAAGACGCAAGTCAGGATCGTGAAATGGTATTGAAATTATTAATGACAACACCTTCTGTGGAGGACGCGTAAATTTCGATCCAGGTCACCATTCCCAAATTCACTCTCGTTGTTGTGGAGAATCTGCAAGTCAAGATCCAAAGTCATCGATGATCCCCAAGTTCTGAATCTCAGAATTCAACGAACGCTCTAGGTTGCGTGAATTTCCCAGAAATGAATCTACAAAAGATGAAATCCACTGAAGGTGAGATGAATTTCGAATTTGCGTTCAGGTCGCAATCGCCTCGAGAATCAAGGTATTCTAAGAGCACGGAATGTTCACGATTCAATTCGATTCATGAAGTGTCAGTCGTTGCTTCCATGTGTCGGCGCCAAAGCAGCAGTGCTCGTTCGGCATTTCTGAATTCATGGGTACATTCGGTACGTCTCGAGCATCGTGATGATGATAAATGATGAGAGTACGAGCGATTTCAAATCGTTCAAAATGTCGGGACTCATCGCCGATTGATTCAGATGTTTTCGAACACAGAATCGAAGTTTTCCGGATCGTGAGGACTCTGAGCATCCTGTCATTGTTCTAACATCGTTTGTTGAGCATCAAGTACCTCATCAGAGAACCCATCGTCGCACCTGGGAGGTTCGTCTGATCATGACGAAGCACTTTTTTAGAGGACGGACCTCTATGGGTAGTCGAACCGCAGAGCTTGTAGTCTTGGAGACCATGGGTCGGGTCCGAAGTCGTACTAAACCACCAGTGTTCACGATGCTGGGCTTAATTCCATATGGACGTCCGGGTTCACGGCAGTCGATAGAACAACGGGGCGGATGTTTACACGGATAGAGATTCGTCGACTTTCGGACAGAGAAAACGGCGGCTGATGGCTCTTGATGTCTTTTGTTTGTACATATTTAGTTTTTAAGCATTTCGATAATTGATCGTGTGGCTCATCAGCGGTCTCGTGAAGGAACCGGACTCGAAGATCTCTCTGACGCCCGGAAACGAAGGAGGAGAAACTAGTAGAGACTCATTTCTCATTAGAAGTCTCTTAGGATAGTTCTGATTTGAATGTTCCGCTCAGACCGAAGTTGCTGAGAATAGTGGTCGCTTGATCGATCGATCGATCCGCATCTTGATCACCATCGATTCGAGTAGGTACAAGAATCTCCCAAATTGAGTGAAATCACGCCGAAGAATCGATTGGAGTCTAATCCTAAACGAGCTGCTCTGAATTTGCACCGTAACGAGCATCCTCCATGACTCAATTATAGAAGATTCTCGGGGTGATGCTCATTCGCTCACGTTCGGGTGAATGGGGAACGTATCATGATGTCATGGAAGTTGTTAGCGCAATAAGTCAACTCTGCACGATAGTTATGTCCGAGCTAATATCTGAAATCGCTCCAAGTTGTGTTGAGGTGTACGACTCCGAATTTCTGTCGAGTTCATCACCGCAGGTCGATCTACGGAATCAGCACTGCATGAGCCTGAACAACGATCCGACCTCGTTTTTTGAGAATAAATGAAGCAGACGATATTTCTCTCTCACTCTCTCGCGGCCGGAAACTCGCCAGATATGTTTATTCGACTCTTTCAACATTACAAATATACAAAAGCGTTTGAAAGTCGTTGTAGAGAAAACTGTACGTAGAGAAAAACGTCACCGACATGTGCTCGTTTCACAAACGCGTACTGCCGAATTTTCACGGTGGTAAACCGCGCTCCCTTCTTTTCTCTATTCAGCGACCCGAGCAAGCAATCATCACTGCGATGTGGTTGTGGCAACAAGCCTTGTGATCATTCTCCGTGTGTATAATTGTGGCATAGATTCTTAAGTTAACACTGATCTCCCCTCTCGTTGCTTGATTTAATTATTCACTAGGATGCGGCAGAGAATCCTTTCTTGGATGGTGGGATCAGATGAGCTGGCAACACATCTGGCAGCTTGTGTCCGTTGAGCCTGATGTTGATCAGGTGCATAGCCAGCGCGAACTCGTCGGCGTCCAAGTAGCCGTCGTTGTCGAGGTCGCTGAGGTTCCAGACCTGGAAAACAAGCGATGGTAGTTGTTCATCGACGGGGAAGTTGGTCGAATACAACACATCCACATCATACAAAGAGAAGTCTACCTTTCCGAGGACGATGCTCGGCAGCTTGCTCTTAAGCATTTCCTCTTTGGCTGTTTGACCGGAAATTTTGCCATCAATCGGATTGAGGTTTTCGAATGCTTCATCGTATCGCGCCCGCTCCTTCTCGACGACCCACTCCCTTTGCAGGGAACCCTCATCGGCTCCTTCGCCTTTACCGTGCTCGAACGGAGTTTGGGTGCTACTGAAAAGAGACAACGTTTTAAGGGAGGCACTTCGGGGCGTGGCCGTAACAGCAGCTGTTTCACCGGAACGAGAGAAAACTTGCTCGAGCAGAGACGAAGAGTCATAGCTTACTTTCCGAAGTGTCCTCCGTTGACCTGGTTGTCGTAAGATTTCTCCGTCTGTTCTTGAGGAATCATGGCCATGATCTTCGCGATGTCTGTTGCGAGCATCTTGTCCACATCGTCGAGGAGCCGTTTTTGAAGAGGGTGGAACTTGGTGAAATCGTAATTTATCAATTTCTCTTGCATGTCTTTGATGTCGGGGAAATCACCGCTTGAAATCCCATGCTCCTTCTGAATCTGCACGTAGAGTTGACCTAGGTTTTTGATTAGCTCCTTCTTTTTTGCGTCTTTTTTGAACATTGACGGCATTTCGTTCTTCAGACTACTGATGATGTACGCGTGGACCTGAAGGAAAGAAATGAAACGATTCATCCAATGATCCATGCGCAAACGAAAAATTTCGAAGCATGCTGCCAATGTTCCGTTTCTGAGTGAATCGTGGGAAAATCTTGATCCGGACGCCTACCTTGGCAAGACGAGCTCGTTTGATCAGGTCGTTCAGTTTTCGGAGCGCTGCATTGCGGGGCAGGCTCTGGATGTCGGCGAAAAGATCTTGTTCTTCAGCTTCGAAAAGTCGTCGATTGCTGTCGAAACGCAGCGGCTCGTCCCAGAAACTGCCTATGTACACACGCGCCACCTCCGGCGTGTTCAGAACTTTACCGAGGGACCACATGAGTGCGCCGTAAACCTGAAACGAGTCCAAGGCTCAGATTGGAACACGAGAGCTCTCGCTGACACGATCTCAGAGTATCCTTCGCGACACAGGTGAATCGGAGTTTTTGGTGAAGTAAACTCACCCTCATGAGTTGCTGAGCATCGACCATGTCAGCCTTGTTTAACGCAATACGGATTTTGTCGTCGTGTCCCCGGAGGGCTTCGATGCTGCGTCGGAACTCATCGGAGATGTCGAGTTTATGGGCGTCGAACAACAGAATAATTCTGTCGACTCGTTCGGCAAACCATTCCAAAACTTTCGTGAATTCGTAGCCTCGATCCGTTCGCTGCTTCTCTCCGGACAGGATTCCTTGAGAAAGCAGCGATAGAATATTACGTTAGTTGTGAAATGATCAATCATCCACAATCGCTTCAAAGATCTAAGCGGCCGCAAGTGGTGACCACCGCCACCGCGGTTTTGAGCCACCACAGAAAGTTCAAAAGTCGGAATGTTTGAGTTTAGCGAAAAAAAAAGAGATCCATTTGACGGAATTCCAGGAGAAAGGAACTCACCGGGTGTGTCGACGATAGTCATGCTTCGAAGTACAGGTGAATCTACGGTGGAGCACTGGAGTCGATTGAGGAAAGCTCCTCCAAACTTCGACAGTGGCCTGAACTGTTTCTTGGGATCAACTACCAGAGCGTTGCCCGGAATAACTCCCTCTTGATCGCCGTGCATGACGGCGATGAAGCGGTCGGTTGTGGGCTCGGGCCCGATTCTAATACCGGGGAAGTCTCGTTCGAGAAGGTATCTGATGGGAATTCGGAAAACGTGGCGTTAGTGAATGCGCTAGATGAGGACGTTGCTTCGTAGACATCCCCAGTTTGCCGGACTCAGTGGCATTTTCTCTTCTTGATGGAATCGCAAGTACCTGATGAAGGTGGTTTTACCCGTGGAGTACTGTCCCACGAGCAGTACCATGGGTTTGGCATCGAAATCTGGCTCATCGAGTTTGGGCGAATGAAAATCATGGAAGTTATAGAAGGACTCCAGGGGAAGAATTTTCTCCTTGTAGATTTTTTTGAGACCTGCAACGAGGGAAACTTTTAGCTCGGAGTAATATCACCAATGAACACTTCCTCACAACAATCTGAGTATGCGACATTTCGCTTTCATTGCATCGACTCCGGGGAAAACATATTTTCGTGCTTATCACGAACGTATCGGTCACACAGACTGCTCGTGAGGGGGTCACGGCGGTCAACATTCTGAGGTCGTCGCGCTCAGTGACGCTGCGGCGGTGACATTTTCTCAGCGAAAACAAATCAAGGCAGGAAGCTCTCGGTCGAGTTTTTCGGTCGTTGTGCAGTGCTAGGCTGAACTGACGTCTGGACACTTGATAGCTCAAGTACTCCAAACGTCATAGCAATAGAACGCTGGCTGTGACCTTGGCTCAAGGCCGCTTGACAGCCGAGCGGCTAACAGGCGCTTGGGGCCAGCCAGAGAAAATATTTCTCACATTTCTTTTGATAGTTTTTGACGTGAGGAAGTATTTCGGAAGCGCTGCATCAATTTCACGGTTATTCTTGTTCAGAGTCTCATCGAGTATGAAATCGCATTTCAGTTAAGAACCAAAAGTTGGACATCGAACTCTTTCTGGGAAGAAATGTTTGGGAGAATTCATCGCCAATCGCCAGGAGTGTCCGAATGGAAAGCACTCGTTATTGGCGGACGTTCCGGTAGAGGTCCAAAGAGTCTTCGTGAGGAGCGAGAGCCGTCGATATCGAGTCTCCCGAAAGCAGCGAAAATGACTCACTCATACAGAACGTGTCAATGACGGAAGCGAATCGATTCCTTGTTCGGGACGCAATACCGAAATGCACGGACTTTTCCGGAGCAATCGCCTCCGATCAACTTCTACTTGGCCAGAGTGTTCATTTGATTGGTTTGATGGAGTCGATAGATCGGGAGGACGATCTGTAGTTGAGGCCACCAAATCATGGGTTTCAAATCACGGAATGGAATTTCAAGAAGTCTCCACTTCGAGGGACCTGAGCTTGTTCGATGACTGCCCTGAGCATTCGGCCGTCTTGTCTGCTTGAAACATTTCATGGCAAAACTCACCTTCTACGACGGAATCGTAGGTTTCTCCATTTCTCCTCCGACTTTCGTCTTTCGTTAACCAAGAAAACATATTTCAACTTCGGACGACACCTCGGGGTTGTCGAATGTCTGCAAGAGAAAATCGAAACCAATTTAGGTCGGGGATGTCGCTTCGCTTAGATTTCCAGTTCTGCACCGTGAGCTCCATAAATCTCGTCGCAGCCAACTATATAGCGGCCCTATCAGTCGATGAGTTAATTTTTCCCACAGTTCCGGACAAAAACAAGAACAACAGTCGGCCGCATGCGGATCGCCGAGGAGCCACATTCCACTAATGACGGCGATATTTCGTCCGATCGTTGTGTCGAGTGCCGCTACTGACGACAACTCATGTGACCGACCGAGCGACCGGGATTTAGCAAAGCTTCAACTACATTTACTCTTCTAGAATTCTAAAGCACGTTCAAGAGGATGTCCGTTTGGAAGATGTCGACAACGCGAGTCTTCAATCTTTTCAAAGTCAGTCGTGTGTCTACCGTCAGACAATCATCCCTTGTCCACCACGATACGCTTAGATTACCCTCAGAAAAAATGGGTTAAGTGACCGCGGAAGGAAAACTTTCGAAGGTCTCACACTGGTTGTTCGGGCGAAACAACTCTGCGCGTGGGTACCAGGAAACCAACAAACTAGATTCGGTGTTTTCCAGGTTCGATAACCAACGGGTCACTCCTCGGAATCTGGGTAATGGTGACGATCGATGGACCGGCGATTAAGAGACACGTTCTCGATGCTGACCGTGGATTTTGTACTTAGAATCTTCGGAAGGCTGAGCTTAATGCCGATCAGCCCCGAATCGTGGAATTTCGAAATCGCGAGTCTCGCTTTTATCTCCAACCGAGGTTGATCATGGATCGAGAAATGCAAACGTTCTTTCCGGAAAACGTACTCTACCGACGATGGGATCAGCTAATCCTCGATCTGAATCACGCCGAAGAAGCTCATACGGCGTACGAGTTGGATGTCGGAATTTGTGTCGATCACTCGTGGACGTCCTTCGGTTGTTCTGCCGCCTTTGATGCTCGATCGGGCCGCTGTCGAGCTCAGTCGATCTCGTGAGAAGCAATCAATGCGAAAGAGACAAAGGCCCCCTGCCGTACACACCGTAAGACGCGTAACCGCGTAATCAAACTGTACCGCGCGGCCGAGGCACAATGCGACGCCGCCGAACGGTCGCAAACAACGAGCTGTTGCTGTTCCACGAGACACGACATTCGTGTAAACAAATTCAGTAAAGATAGTTCGACGAAAAACTACCGGAAACCCACGCATAGGAAGCGTCGCCGACGAAATAAGGTTTGGTTTCAAATCGCGCCGCTCCGACGCCAGACCGGCACAATCAGCATAAGTTGGAAACCGAATCGAAACGTTGAACTTCAAACTTCGCGATCCGCGATCGAAACGGCGAGATACAAAGCTCCGATACAAAGCAATGGGCAACGAAATAACTCGGAAGTTTCTTCCGGAGCTGAGACGAATAAGGAGCGCTTTCGATTCCAATCCGCTATAAAGCGAGCTCAGTCCAGAAACGAGTCTCGACTGGAACGAGTTATGTTCCGTAGTCTGACTCAACTCTATCGACGAGCTTTGCGGAATTGGTTTGTGAGCTAGTGGCACCTCTCGGTTCCGAAGGGAGTTCCGTGAACATGGTTTGTTAGTCTCTCGGGCTCTATTCTTGTTCAAGAGGGACGGACGACTTGACAGCATCGGATAGGATTCGGTTCTCGAAAGAAAACTCCGGCGATTTCGTTTCGTTCTCAGAATTCGCGAGACAAATCGAAGAGAAGAAACTCTACTCGATGATTCCGCGGAGATAGCTTGTCCGGTTCATCTCTTTCCGTTCAAAGCCTCCGGAAACCGGTGTGTCTCAAGATTTATCGATTCAGTAACACAGCTCTTGGAAACAGCACAAGGGAAAGGATTAACGGGGAACAGGATCAAACTTTACGAGTAGCCCTTTATCCTTGTAACATACGCCCACAGATAACACCTTTTGGATCAGCTCGGAGATCAACTTTCGAAGCTCGTTTGCGTTTCTTCCACGTGGAAAACGCTCGAAGGAGAAATTCTCGGAAGGTGTACCCCGGTGTCATGAGTCACAAATCGCCTCCGATACCCCTGGCCGACTTTGCAAAGCCACGGGCGGAATCGGTGTCAGAGCCACCGAGGTCAAAGAAGAGCTCCTATTTTTGTGGCTTGCGAAAGAACGGCAGTCTGAAATTTCTCTATCATTGTCAGAAACCCTTCATTTTCACACTTCGAAGCTAACTATCAGAAGCTCTAACAGAACGTTCTCCGGCATCAGCTTCTAAATGCGAGATGACTCATCCAGTCAGCCAGTCAGTCCGTTCAGGATGCAAAGCGTCCGCATGCCGTTGATGTCTGGTTGCTTATCAAAGATTCCTAATTGAGTAGGGCAGCAGCAAAAAACTCTCCTCGAGTTTGGGCGCGTCTCTGTTCGTGTCTCTCAATATTCGAAACGCGAAAACGAGGCTTGTGAGCCATCGCAGACTGACAATGAGATCTCTTCTGCGGTTCACCAGAGAAACGTCAAATCATCGATGGCGACATAAAGCAGAAGATGCGGTTTCATGCTCGGGATACACCTCGATAAAGGATCTGAAACTGGGGAATTTCGCATTCCAGCACCCTGTTCTGACTCTCATGTGAGTCAATGGGAGGGCGAAGCCTCCGGTATTACCCGCTGAGCGGTCTCTAAGCTGAAGGTCTCAGCTCTCCAAACGAGCTTTCGGCACTTGATCGTATGAGTGGCAACGAAAACGAAAGGCACTTTTTACTAATGCACTCACAGGACAAGGTTATCGCGTCGCCCGGATGAAATTTCCACCTTCCGCACACGATCAATTCCAGAATCATTCACCCCAGCTCGGGCTCTGGCAGGTGGTGAAATTAGCAAGTATTTAGTTCTGAGCAAAAAACTCACCGGTTTCGAGTCAACAATCCTAAACTATCGTTCGGTGCTTCTTAGGATCACAACGCGGTCAACAGCGTATTGCTCTCTCTTCTGGTTCGTTCTATTTGATCGCTCCAGCTGTGTGTGTGGAAGACGTGGCTGTTCCTAAAGACCGCCCGCTGGCTCGAGGTCCACCAGAAAGGCGGGAAAATTCAAAAATTGAGACTCAGAGCGGAGTAAAATCGGCTAGTTGAACCCGCCTCTGCGGTCCGTCACCGAGTTGGATGCGTTCTCCAGATGCAAAACACTAATACCATCCGACTGAGCAGAAATTGTCTCGTCAAAATGCGCAAATCACCGTATGGGGAGGGTTTTCAAAGATCTGCGGTCGAACAGCTGATTGTCGGAAGCGCCTGTGAGACAGTTTGAAAATTATCACGTTTTGAATGTTATATCCATCGACACATTCGGTCTCCCGGATGCAATCGGTTTCCTCGAAGATATGCTATATTCTGCCCTCTTCTGGTGTTTACAGATATACACACACACAAACACACTCACAGTCGCCCTCTCCTCCTGGAGTCAGACAGCTGTTTGGGAAACTTGCTAAAGGCCTCCCTATACAAATAACATTTCAAGAAGAACTCTAAAGCGGAGGCCGCTGCCGTTTGACCATGGCCGGCTCCGAGTCTGCAGCAAATTTTAGGTCGTCGTACTACGATAAGGCAGGAATCCGGTACGTTGGAGTTTGTGCGAGCATTTTTGTGAGCGAGGACGGCAACAGTGAACGCCATTGAGAATTCTGATAGATGATGGGCTGCCTTCGACTCCAGGCCAGTGATTTGGCCTGACTGCCCTGAAGTTGTGATGTTTCCTCCGTGACCGTTTACACCAGCTGGAAGAGCCTGTGGAGACTCATTGAAGTCAGATGCTCGTTTCCCAAAGAATACGATTGTTGCTAGGGCCAGCGGTCAAGATACAGACGCTCGCTCCCCGCTCGTCGTTCGTTTATTGTCCCCACCCGAACCGAGCAGAATTATATGATCTGCTTTCACAATGTGGGATGTTCCAGGAATGTCAACGAAACGAAGGCCCTCGATCAGGTCCTGAGCCGGAATCCTGTAGATATAGGCAAGCTATGCTGTCTCCTGCAACGGATCGCAGTGCCGGCGTCTCACAGGGAACGGCTATGGAAACTTGTTTTAGGTGGGTGAACAACTGTTGTTATTTTTCAGTTTACCTCTACATTTGATTTAGCGCGCATTCAGCCGAGTGAGGGAAGACTAGTGTGCCAACAGAATAATCTGTACAGGAGTAGGTTGTTGCGGAGTAGTAGCGCGGATTGTGACTCAGAAACAGGTTCGGGTGGAGAAAAATTGTTCCGGAAGTTCACGTTGTCCAAAAAAGTATTTGAGGGAGGCGCATAACACTCCGTTCCATGTTTCATTTTCTTTGAAGGTTAGTTCTGCGTCAGCCGCATTGCTCTCTGCTCCGAAGTTTTCTCGAAAATGTTACTAAGTGACTCAGAGAGAAACGCGTCAGCCAATCAATATCTGCGAGTGACTTCATTCCACGCCCATGTTCGAGGGATTCTTTCGCGAAATGATGATTCCCAGGGATGGAATCAAAACTGCGCGCTTCCCAGAGTATCACTTTGAATGTTGGTGAGCTTTCTGACTGCGCACAGGGTTTCTGAAGTTCCCAACATGAACGGATTTGGTTCAAAGTCATATCAATCAATGGTTTCTCTCTACTCTACAAGGGAGTCCTCAGATACCATCCGAATGTTAACCTGAAACGCGCGGAAGCAATCGAATACAGTTTCTCGTTCGAAAGATCGTCCCCGAGATTCCTTGACCCACCTGGGTGATTGACGTATCCAAGAGGAATGATTTGCAGGTCTGGCCTCGTTTTCCTTTCGCTCGGTTCTTTCATAAGCCGCGGAAATACGTCAAGATGTTCTTGTTCCAAATCAGAAATTGCGTCAAAGGACCACACAGTGAACATTGAATGTTTCTGCGAAATGCTTCTAGATTGACTCCACATACTATATGACTGGAATGGGTGCAAAAAACAACGAAGGTCTCACAAACCCGAATGCACTCTTCATATTCGTACATCATTGATTCTTGAAAACTTCTGTCACAACGAATCTCAACATCTTCTCCCTCCTTCTCATCAAAGAGGTTGGATCTCATGGTGTCGTGATGCAGGGCCTTCTCCATTTTTGACTTGTTCCGAATCGAATATCGGGAGTTTAATGTCGACAAGTGGGCTGCCCGAAGAGAAATGTACAGTCTTCCGTCGATACGGCAGGATGCCCTCGTTGAAGAGGGTTTTCTAGTGCATGCGTGACGGAAATCGAATCTGCATTGTTCCATTGAGCCACTCCATGACAACCAGCCTTTTGTAGTTGGACTCTTGAGTCCCTGTTCAGCTTGAGTTTCATGATTTTCGGGTCACCTGTTGAGAGCAATCGCTCTCAATCTATCCTTGGTTCTCTGTAACAGAGCTGCCTTGTACTTCCATAAAGCCGGGTCCTTAACTCTGTGATCGCGGTAGGCACTACAGTCTCTGATGTCGAGCGTACAACCTTTGCGGTGATGTTGCATCCTAGCAATCTTCTCGTTTACATTCTGAGTTTGGCAACCCCGGTTTAGGGGGAAACACTTCAGAGGAAGATGATTGTGCACTACAACGACCTCGTTGGCGATCATCATAGACTTCACGAACGATTCGAGACTCGAGAAATTCATCGCTCGGTAAATGTGTCTCAGCATGTTCTGGTATCCGGGAATTAAATTCATCTCGTCGTCGTCCTCAGGAGGCATCAATTCGTCCATAAAATATGAGTTGGGGAATGTCTAACCTTGATGTCTCGACTCGCTCACCAGACGGTTCACCATAACCGACCGGTTTTCATCTCGAAGAGGAATTATGATTTCATCGATGCCCAAAACCACGATTTATTCATAGAAATACAGGTTTCTGTACAAACAGTCATTCAGCGAGATCATTTCCAGTTTGCGTTTTTGTTGGATGACTGGAAACGAGGATTTGGCGATGTCCGCCGGCGGGTGGCCATTCCCCATCGGAAAAATCAAGGGAGTGACGTCAACGGAGTCCACCGTCGAGTAGTGTTCGAGGACTTTCGAGATGTTTGGGTGGACTTCGTTCACGTAGATGAACACTTTATGAGCGCCGAATAGGTATAGCGTCTCGAACCACTCAACCAGTCTCATACTCAAGTCCGATTTCGGGAAGTAGAGTCCCTTGACACAGACTGCAAAGCCTTGCTTTTGTATTGGTCGACCGTCGAGGATCGGGAGGACGTTGGTGGGTTGTTTGCAATCGTTCGGAACTATCACTCAAACCGCTCTCGGGTGCTTTCGGTCGTCAGCTCAGGATGAAAGTCTCGGTTAGATTCTCAGAATTGCTCCTTTCGTCAACCCAGAGGTGAACGTAGAAACTGTTGGTCGCATGGGTTCGGAATGGTTGTCGTACCACAGGAGACAGAACCGGATGCCTTGCCACCTCACGTGTCGTTGCTAGAGCCTTGAAGATGCGAATGTACTCCCCGAGAGCTGAGGTGACCTCCGAGATCGGATCCGCGACGATCTCCTTAGCTTCGTGTGTATCCTACGTCGGACTTCGAGAAAAAAAAACTTCACCAGAGCTCAGCAGCAGAGTGAAGTTAGCAAATACTGTGTAGCCGAGCAGAATGAAACTTGCCAGTGAGAAAGTTCGCGTGAACTTTCCTGGACTCCGACGGAACGACAAGATCCTCGAAGTGGGTGCCATGGCGAACGGATCTCACGCAGATTCGCGAAAACAAAAAGATCCAGTTCTCTCTCGGCCTTCGCGAATCCCGTAACTGCCGGAGCTGACTTGGAAAGTATCGCGCACATAAAAAAAAAGTTACCGCTCCGCATCTGTTATATCAGTTGAACGACTTGCCGACCAGAGTAACATTAATGGAATCCCAGTTTTTATTGTACTTTCCTTTTCGACAGAACTCTGTGTTGATTTCGAGTGAATGAGAAAGTCTTTAACACATGCGCTCTGGGGCGAGCATGTGGTTGTCTGGAAATTCCATTGAAACGAATATGTCTCGTGAAAGGATCAGCTCACGGTTCGAATAGATCTTAAAATTTGCACAATGCCTCGGATCGTGTGGAAGGTCCGGTGGAATCTAAATTTTGGTTGGCAGCTTCGGTTCAGTTTCTGGTGTTCTCGTTTGCAGGAATCACGCCGGCCGATTCGAGAATCGCCAACTCGATAGAAGAAGACCGAAAAGGCCAATTCGAAATGCTCAAGTCAACGCTGGAAGTGATGCAACTGATAGATCCGGCGAAATCATCTCCTGTTGATATAGTGAGTGTCTGCTGTGTCATTCTCTTTTCTCTTTTCCCTGATAACTCCAAGTACCAGGACACGTCTCGCCCTGTGGACCGTCCCTCCCAACGTGATTCTAGGCCGGTTCGCAAGTCTTTTAGATGTTCCGGAGAAGTCGCAGCGTTCCTCTTGAAACCCGAACTCTCAGAGCGAATGATTCTTTGTCCGCTTGCTTTCCTCCGACCCGTCGCGTCGTGTTCGTGGTGTTCGCCTGAGACCATAATCGTTGTTTGTTGCAGGTCACGTTAATGATCTTGTTAGAGAGAGGCGAACTCCAGATGAACCATAAGAGTCAATTGGCTTCGGCGAAAGTCTGGGACCTTCAACAAGTATTCAGCGTCATGTGTCATGTTGCGACGAAACTTCAAGATGCCTATTGGTTATCGAGAAATTTCCATAACCACATGCTGGCGCTCCGAATTGATGCCAACGAGATGGTGAGTAAAGTTTAACCGTCTGTGTTCAATGTTCTGCTCGATGGAATTGTGCCGTCGACGGACTTTAACGTTGCTGTCGCGATCCACAGATCGGTCAAACTCGAGCTCTGCTAGAGAAAGACGACCCGACGTTGCTGGAGTGTCTCGTACGAGGATCTCAGGACGGCGTGATTCCCATACATCACTGGTTCGACTTGTACTTCGCATCCGTTTTGCCTGAGAGCGTGCTCTTGAAGTGAGTTAACCGTTCGAGATCTTGATAAAGTCCGGAATCTCTCTTCTCATTGAACTGATAATCTCTTTTTCGCAGAGTTTGGGATAAAATCCTCGGCGGATGCGTGGGCAAGCTCGGCGGCAAGCATTTAACGAACACGGCCAAAATGATTCTGATTCAGCTGCGGCCCACAATCCTCGAAGCCACCAGTTACGAACAAATCACCCAAATTCTCCATCAACCTCTGCCTGAAGAGTTGGCTTCGCCATTGTTATCCACGCTTTAGGGTGTGAACTAGTTCATAAATTTTTCTCTCTGCCAAAAACCAGACCTCTTCCCGAAACAGTCAAAGCCCTGCTCCGAACAATTTTCCCGATCATCTCAGATCCGGAGACTTCGGCTTTGGGGGACCATATCGTACATAGATTGGCGGTCGCGGTAAACCTCGCGATCGATCGAAAAACGTTTTGAATATTTCGATATGGAAACCTTAGGCGACTGAATCCGAGTTAAGGAATCGGGTACTCAAGAAGGAGGGAGAACACGATTGTTCCGAAACGGTGCAAAACACGATCTCGATTACATAATATAATGATGAGCATTGACGATTAATATGATGATGATGTTGATGATGAAAAGTGGAATACTGACAATAAGATCATAAAGCGAAATTATTTGAGGTTTATAAGAGTAGTTATCTAGGAGGAGAAAGATCGTGAGGACGCGAGGGAATCAATGTCAAACTGTTGTGTGGCGACGCTCTGTAGCTCATGGCTACGGCGTCGTCGAGTCAAGATGTAAGTAATAATGTTATTGTTCTGTATAATATCGACGACTGAGGTGAGCCAGGAGAAAGACGATTATGATAACGTATGTAATAAATGCTTAGTTATCGATCAATCGACAACTCAATTCGTTCTTGATATTCTGTATTCCGTCTCAAACGTGATTATTTACGGAAGTTCAGGATTCAACATTTACACCTCACAAGGCACTTCGACGCTCGCTTTTCGAATCTCCGTGGCTTCGTGACGAGGTCCATGGTTCAACAGGGCCAGGCTCTACGGAGTTCCTCGTCAATCTCAATCTTCGATTCTTCGTGCTCCTTCGATACTTGAACGCTTCCAAGTTCGATCGGATGATTTTCTGCAGCGTCTAGCGATCGTAAGAAACTGAATCAGTGTTCCAGAAGAACGAGATTTACTCTCCCAAGGTCGTCTAGAACGTCTGCAAAACCAGCTGAAGTTCTTCGAGAATCGAACGGAAGAACAGCAGCGCGTCCGAATCTCAGGTTTCCGAGCACGGGAACAGATCCTGTGGAGAGGAGAATGGGAACCGTTTCTGTAACTGAATTCAGAAGTTCGAAATCGGCGGCAACCGTTCTCCTGAGGTCCACCGTGCGCCGATGAGGCACCAACAATGCAATTGGTACCGATTTCGGCGAGTTCGGGTGCTCCCTGTGGTTCACGTTCGACCTGTTGACCTACCTTGGGCGAAATTCTCTTCATAATTAATCAAAGGGTCTGGCCGGATGAGCGGTTCGGATCTCCGATTCGCTTGAAATTTTAGGCTTAGGTGCGGGCCCACGAAGGGAGTCGGTAACCCAAGTTTCAGCGGACGCGCTCTCTTGGTTTCCGAGAAATCAGCGAAAATACAAAAAACTGAAATCGATCATATCTCGAAAACGGAAAGAGCTAGAGCTCAAATCCGATCTGTCATACACAGAGAGAAAGCAGGATTTTTTCTTTTGAAAGGCTGAAAAAATGTGGTTTCCATCACAGCGCCACTCTAAATCTTACGTCATAAAAAACCTCTCTTCAAGTCCGACTTACCTTTAAAGTTTCATCGAGCTGGCTACGTCGCTTCATGCTTAAATAATTTTATTTTGAGCTCGCTCGCACATTGTTTTACAGAAATTAGGCTCAGAACCTGCCGTGCTTTGCTAGAAACGTGTGGAAACGTCCCTCTTTAGGTGTTTGGAGAAGATCCGTGCCGAATCGGCCGATGAGAAAGACAGAACAAAAACGCGTTGGTTTCAAGTGATCCAGATTCCTCAGCCAAGCTTTGTGTTTATTTAAAGTAATCTGATTGATTGCGGGACAAAAATTGAAAATTTCGATTCGCTCACTTCGGTCTCTGTGTCGCCCGTCGGAAGGAAGAGAGCCGACAACTTCGCAGCAGGCCGAAGAATGAATGGTAAGTACCCAGCGTGCGAAAGATACAAAACCGCAGTGTCTACATGCGAACAACATCCGACCGTTCGCGTTTCAACGGGACATTCGCACCAATATCGGCGGATTCCTTCAATGTCATTCATGTAGGGCTCATAGTCGATATAAACTCGGTATGATTTCCGATTTTTGTGACGGGACTTTGACGGATTTCTAAACGAACAATTCAAGGCGTTCGCTTGACGTAACTCATTGAAGTGTTGTCATAATCATCCAACAATTCTGCATTTCTTCTCTAAACACCTAAAGAGGTACGTTTCCACACGTTTCTAGCAGAGCACGGCAGGTTTTGAGCATGATTTCTGGAAAACCGTGTACGATCGAGCTCAAAATAAAATTATTTAAGCATGGAGCGACGTGATGAAACTTTTATGGTAAGTCGGCCTTGAAGAGAGGTTTTTTATGACGTAAGTTTTAGAATGGCGCCATAATGGGAACCACATTTGTTCAGCCTTTCAAAAGAAAAAATCCTGCTTTCTCTCTGTGTAAGATAGCTCGTATTTCGCGCTCTAGCTCTTTCCGTTTTCGAGATATGATCGATTTCAGTTTTTTGTATTTTCGCTGATTTCTCGTAAACCAAGAGAGCGCGATCGCTGAAACTTGGGCTACGGACCCCCCTCATGGGCCCGCACCTGAGCCTAAAATTTCAAGCGAATCGGAGATGCGAACCGCTAGACCCTTTCATGAATGTTGAACATCCATCCTCACTTTATTCATTCTTCATCTAACAGAAATGATAGATGAATGATTGATCTTATAATGAGATTTCAATGAACATGGAGCGGTTCAAAAGTTCACTTGAAACACAGGAAATTCGAACTTGATTATCAGAAGAGAGTCATGCGTATCACATTTCCGGACCACGTATCTCACGGGATGGAATAGGATCTCTAAGATGTTCTCAAAAGGCTCACGATCCTCAACGTTCGCATAGCGTTCTCACATACAGGAATGAGGTATCAAGTAAAAGGTCAAGATAAATTTTTTGAAGAAAAAGGCATAAGTTCTCGTTGTTCTCATGTCGAAACTGAGTCGCATGCTAAATTTCATCCAAATCCGAGTTCCCCAAGTGGCGAGGTCTCCTTGTTAGCGGGTGAGTCAGGACAACGTCAGCAACCTCCAGAGACCTCGATATCATGGTAGATACAAGTACCGTATCTCCGTAGAGAATCTCAGAATATGCTCTGAATAATTTGGCCCATCGTGTCGTTATAAAACGGGTCCACGACACAAACGAGCGCAGGAAAATTTCAGATTGAATCAATTGACGAAGGATAACGATACTATGGGAGAAGTTTTTTCTTGCATAGTTGATTTTATCCTATCGATCCCACAAAGAATTGGAGATCTTCTCTGCTCAGGACCACCGTTGGAACAAGGAGACCGAGAAAGACGGATGGCAGAAATGCGGGCGGAGGCACGACGACTCTATGAAGAGAGTCAAGCACTAATAAGACGAAGGCAAGCTGACATGGCTCGGGATTATGATCGTGCGCGGGCGAGAGCTAAGGACGAACATAGATATAGAGAAGAGCAGCTCAAACGTTTAGAAGCGCAAGGTCAGCAGCGTTATGAACAGGAGGCTGCGCTGGTCAGAGGTCGAATGGCAGGTCCGAGATAGAATCAAAAGAGAATGTACGGACGCGGCTCGTTAGAATGAGGAAATGAAGAAAGAGACCGGCAGCGCAGGCATTAGTCACAAGCGTGCTCGTATAGAATACGACAGTGCAACCAACAAAATTGAGGGCAAAACCCGAAAACACGAAAAAATTCGATGAGAGCGACAGCTGTACTCCGCCTTTTTACTACCTTCGGTTTTCTCTTTTGCTCGAAATTCATTCAGAGCTGAATCTTTAGAACTCCGCGCAAAATAGCTTCTATTTCGCCTTCCGAGAATTGGAAACACGCATCTCACCTGACGATGAGACGTGCGCCACTCTCTGTTCAGCGATGTGGTTACCCAGTGCGGTGTTTTCGTCCGAGGCTTCTTATCTGGGTAGAAGGCGAGGACTGGAGGGATATAATCTTCAAACTCTGACCGTGAAATGGATGAGTCTTTCTTCCTCGACTCCATCGGATTCTTCGGTGGAAACCTGTGAATCAGAAACAGGGCAATCCCAGTGAAGTGATGGTTGGCACGAGAAGCGCACTGTCTGAAAAGATGGCGAACTCCATTCAGGGCCGGTCGTACGCTGATTGGCGCCCTGTGCGAACGGCCAGAAAGGCGCCCCCCCTCCTCCTACGTCCTCCGTCTCATCTGCCCAGATAGGGTCGAAACCATCGATGCCATCTACTCTGACCGATAACACTGAGTGCAGAAATTGGAAATGATAACATTTGGCAATCCTTGGCAACGCCGGGGAACTTTGACCCAATTTGCAAATGACGCTCAGAATTCTCTTGGGGACTTCATTCTACCAAAATTTTATTACATAGGAACTTTGCGGGCTTTCAATGCTGCGAATTCGGCGATTGCGTCGGAAAAATCGACTTCATTCGCGATTTTATTCTCTATCGAGAGCAGCGCTAAGGAATTCAGACGCTCATCCGACATGGTTGACCGCAGGAATGTTTTTATGAGCTTAAGTTTTTAAGAAACTCCTCTCTGCACTAGCTACGGTGACCGGAATCGTGAGAAGTATACGGAGAGCCATCCATACGTTCGGAAATATGTCCATAACATCCATGTCCTTGATAAACTTAGCCGCCTCTCTCGGCGTACCTTTCGTAGGCGGAAGAATCCTATGCAGCTGCTTGATTTCCTCGGCCAGCTCTTCGCCGTTAATATCTGAATGATTTCCGTTTTTGAGTGCAGCATCGAGGTTCTGGCACCGTAGTTGTAGATCATCTGGTACGGTCGAAATATCGTAGAGGAAGCTCCATAGTTTAGAATGGTTTCGGAGTTGTTCGAAAGATTACAGCCCGGTTGCCCTAAAACCCAGTAGCCCGATAAAACCCGATTCCGCGAAAAATCCATGCTCACACTAGCGACCTTCGGCATTATCAAACACAGTAGCCCTAAAACCCAATATTCCCAAAAATCAGCCCGCCAGTTTGGCGGTTTAGAGCGATGCAAAACACGCGAGAAGTATCCTGGAGTCCTTCGGAGGTCACATGACAAATAAGCACTCACGAGCGCAACTTTCTGCGCATGAACGCATGAGATTTTTTTTTGAAAAAAGTGCCTTTTGTTTGAATCGATGAAAACACAAGGGCTACGCCCTGTCTGTGTATGCATTTTCGAAAAACATCTATTTGATAAGGAGGTGGCAACCGGTTATCGTACTCATACTAAGCACTTTAGAATTAGAACTCGGCTATTCGTTATCGCCATGTGATTTTCAAACAAGTTACTCCTTGCACGATTTCGATCATCGCTCTAAACCGCCAAACTAGCGGGCGCATTTTTAGGGATATCGGGTATTAGGGCTACTGTGTTTAGGGATGCCGAGGGTCGGTGCTGTGAGCATGCATTTTTCGCGGAATCGGGTTTTGGGGCGACTGGGTTTTAGGGAGTAACCGGTTATATATTCGGGCTGGTCCCAGGGAATAAATCACTTGAAGACAACGAGTGTGCACAGTCCGGCAGCCCACGAAAAAGTGATTTAGTGCTTCCGAACATCTCGGTGAGGAGTTTCACCAGATCGTCATAACTCAGGGACTCCGGTTTCGTCGGTGAAGTACGGCACCTGAGTTGGTTGTATTCGCTCGTTCCCAATGTTCTTAGGATCAGTTCGGCGCGCTCGGTGGGCGAACTGAAATGTGACTCGATACATGGTTGGTTCCTGTCAAACCATTTCTCGAAAGTTAGGTCGTTCTCTGGGTCATGGTTGAACGGACCCACTAAGGCTAAGACATTCTTGACGGATGTTGCCTTCGAGTCAGCTGTACGAGCTTTCTCTTCAGTTAGTAGTTTGAGTGCTTGCACTATCTGTTCGAGGGTGTTTGTCACTGAATCTCCCGTCATTGGTTCAGATCTCGACTGCGCCAAATTGTTGGGGTTGTTGTTGGGGTTGAGATGAACAACGACGCTGGTAATGAGGGTTTCAATTTGAGGCGATCAACGCCTCACTTTTATTGATAACGATGGTATGAGGGAGAGGGTGTTATAGAGGGCGGGAAACTAGCAGGACGGACCCAACATTTCTCCCCCCGAAGATTGGAACTCCTAAAGACCTAGAAGGTTCCTCAGCATGCGGCATTGTCGCATGGGCTGCTTGCGGCGTGAGGAAGGTGGGGGTGGTCGTTAACTAGCGCGCATCCGATCTAGAGCGCAAACCTCATTAGAGCGCATCTGACGAGCGCGCATTTGATTGAAGCGCATCTGATTCGCGCGCGTATGATCGGAGCGCATCTGATGAGAGCGCACCGTCGAATATTCTCTCTGTGATATTGTGCATTACTTCAAATTGTGACGCTCCGAGCGTCGGGAAAGATCAATTCTACAATAATCTTAGAACTGCGCCTTTTTAACGTTCTATGTCCCCGGTAGATGCCGGCTTCGCGCTACCGACGCAGCCATCTCGAAAAAAGTTAATGAGAGCCGACTGTCCAGAAAATAAATCAGTGCTGTCAACGAATCGTGAATCTGAATCCGCTGTTTTCTTCGTTGTACTCATGGGTATAGAGCGTTCCCCAGTTAAGAAAGCGAAAGGTAGATCATTTCCCGTCTGAAATTTAACACGCACAATAAACCCCGAATTTTGTTTTCCCTCGCGCTTCCGAAGGAACGTTCCAGACCTAAACTCTCACTCAATCTTGTGTCGACTGTCGAATTGCCGAAAAAAAAATGACTATAATGTGAAGAAATTGACACTGAGCTATGATGGTGTAATTGATTTGCATGGTCATTCGATCTCGGAGGTTACTGCGCTCTTGATAGGTCGGCGCTCCAATCATACGCGCGCCAATCAGAAACGCTTCAATCATGTGCGCGCTAATCGAATGCGCTCCAATCATCTGCGCGCTAATCAGATGCGCTTCAATCAGGCGTGCGCTCTGTTTCGAATGCGCTCTACTTATATAGCACCCCAATACCTCGTCGCCAACAACTACCTTGACCATGGCAGCGCCGATGTGTCCCACGACGCGGGCGGGGAGGCGGTTGCCATTCGAGAGCGCAACTACGACCGTCTCCCCCCGAACGAACTGGCGTGGGCGAGTCCCATGACGTCGATCGTATTGCTTTTTGAACTCTCTTTGGTTCGTCGACAATGGCCGGGTCCCTCGGCCTCGGGGTTTGAGAGCGTCGAAGGGTGTTCGTACGCGTCGTCCAAAGAAAACCTCTGCTGGTGTTTTGTTGTCGAGAACGGCCGCCGGGGTGTAATTGTAGGCGCGCACGGCTTCATCTAGTGCGTCCGCTGACGCGGTCTCTTCTAGAGACGCCTTGACAGTTCTGATCATCCGTTCTGCCTGACCATTACTTTGAGGCATGCCTGGAGCACATCTCAGATGTACGATGTCGAACTCCGCGCACAGTTTCGCAACTTCGGCGGATTGGAACTGGCGTCCGTTATCAGAGACAAGTGTCTCTGGTGGCCCGAAGTGCCGGAAGACGGAGCGAAGGTAGGCTGCAATTGACCGTGCTTTAATATCTGGCAGCCACTGAGCATCGACATACCTCGAAAAGCTATCCACGAGAAGCACGAAATTCCTTCCTCTTGACGGCGTTGCCAAGTCAATGTGGACTCGAACCCACGGACCTTCCGTAGGCGGCCAGGGTGTCAGAGGGGCGCGGACAGGTTTTGCTGCAGTCTGTCGGCAATGCGAACACTTCTGGACAAGCTGTTCGACCTCGGACAGCATGTTGGGCCTGAAGAAATGTTCCCGCGCGAGGGACTTCATCCGACGGATCCCTGGATGAGCGCGGTGTAATTCCTGCAGCGTCGTGGCACGCGTAGATTTCGGCACAACAACACGTTCATTGCAGAGGAGAATCCCATCTACGGCACAGAGAGAGTCGGCTCGTGTGAAGTATGGGCGGAGCAGAGGGTCGTTCTTGTCTTCTTACCATGTCGTACCATGTACCAGGTCGTTCTTACCATGGGTAAGAAAAAGTTCTGCTTAAAGGATTCTGCGGCGCTGATCTCCAGATGCGGTTCGACCTCATCGGCCTCGTCGGAGAACTTCTTCTTCGACCGATGTCTCGGTGGCTCTGGCAATGACGGATCGACACCCAAGCTTTCTGCAAGGAGCTGAGCAGAAGCTATTGCGGCATCGTAACCGCTACATTCGAACGAGTTCATGAACTCCAAGCAGGCGCTCATGAGAGATGTTGCTTCTGCAATGTTTGCCGTTTTCCGCTGCATTTGCTTGCTCACGAGATTGACTTGGAACAAGAGGTCGTGCCAAATCACTAACTAGAGTAAAAAATCGAATTTCATTAGTCGTTCAGCTAGGTTTTGGGCAGCATCTCGATGCCGGGACTTGACGAGTACATTTTGTGCCATTAGATCCATGAGTGCCTGCACGACTTCTTTCGTTTGGAAACGGACTGCCTTGACGCTTTCGATCCGACTTTCCCAGCTCGTGGTGCACAAGGGCTTCAGGGTGAACTTGGGGAGACGTTCCTTCAAGATTTGCCACCCTGGTGTAGAGGCCGAGAAAAGCACGTAAATCTGTTGCAAGATACCGAAAAGAGAAATCGAGGGTACCGAAGAGGTAGCGGCATCGGAGACAACGAGATTCAATGAATGACACCCACATGGTACGAACGCGGCTCTCGGGTTCATATTCAGCAATCGGGATTGAACTCCTTTGTTTTTCCCTCTCATGTTTGCTCCATTGTCGTAGCCTTGGCCCCGACAGTCTTCTATATTGATTCCCTTTTGTCTCAGATTCTCTAAGAGAACTTCGAGTAGATTTTCCCCGGTTGATTGCGTGACGGTGTGAAATCCCAAAAAATGTTCTTTGACTTCGAGAGTACTCGCGGAAATGTCGACCAATCGCACAACAAACGAGAGTTTTTCAGATTGACTCACGTCGGGGGTGCAGTCGAGGATCACAGAGTAATACTTGGCGGTTTTCAGTGTGTCAAGAATCTTGTTTAGGGTGAGTCGAGCCAACAAGTTTATCAATTCATTTTGAATTGTCTTACCACAATAGTGGTCAGAGATCTCTTTCGACGCGAATAGCCTGAGATGTGCGTTGATTCTTTCATCGAATTTTCCGAGGAGTTGGATCGATGGAGAATCGATGCAAACTTTGGAAGACGTTTCCGCGACTCGTTGATCTTTGGAGAAGCTCGCCTCTGGCGCTGAGAGCGTTTGAGATCCTGGTTCTTGTACCGAGAGAAATTCGTGACTCACTTCGAGCTGACTCTCTGCTTCGGGAAGCGTGTCTCCGACTTGTTGATCTTGGGAAGAACACAACTCCGACGCTCGGAGCGAATCAGTTTGTGGGGAAACGTTACTCACAACGAGTTGATATTCATTCAAGGGTACCGCCGTTGCCGAAACTTCTTTAGATTTCGCACTAACAAGTAAGTCGCAAAAACTCCTGCAAGCGACCGGCGTCTTTGACATTGGCTTCATCAAGCTCACGTTTCCTCTTTCTGTACTGTGCTCCTGAAGGCTTCTCGCGGTTCATGATGAGACTCACTGGTTGGTCACTTCGGAAGAACTCACGACAACTCTATTTTACTGCACATGCGAAATTTCGTTTTTGTGCCTAATGAAAGACTCTCCGCACCGAAGTATGGGGGAGCACCAAAGCTTAGGAGTGGAAGACGGAAGATGATGCCTCAATAACGACGAAGTTGACCGCTGTGCTCAATCGGGAGGCGGCAAGATTTGTAGCGAAACCGCAGATACTTAAATTGAAAAGCCGAGTGCTCAAACTGCAACTGGCTGTGGGCTTGAAAGTTGGAAAGGAAAAGAGTAGGAAGGTGGGATTTGAGTTGTAGCTTTATCAGTGTCATCAGTTTTATCAATCACCATACCATAGGACGTCGGGACTAGATCCTGCGGCGCGTCACATGGAGTATGGCTGATTTCTGGAAATACGGTCCGTAAGAATTATACGCTGTCTAATTGGGAACCTGAAAGTCTCTCGCATCGAGTTTGGGATCATTTGACGAAGCATGATCCACTCGTTTATCGTTCATCGTCATTAAGCTCGTTAGAGCTCTTTCCAGTTCCTTCAATGGAATGTTTTGCCAGACGACTCACGAGATTCGACGACACCTGGAGCATCAACCCGCAAAGAGACAGAGAAGTACTCCTCATTTTCATTCGGGATATCACTAAATCCTTTGAAGTTTCGTTCCGCGACTCGAACCTCATAGAGAACTGGGTCCCGGTGAGATGATTCGCGACCAAGAACTCCCCGTATTCGCCAGATTTGAGAACCTTGGCGCTCCTCAAAGTAGCTGAGTACTTGGATTCTATCTCTGATGGACGGACGTTTGTGTTGAAACATACTCTGATTGCGGCTCACAAATACAGATGCTGCCCTGTCACCGCTGCTTGTCAAACCCATGGATTCTCCCCTCCCGAAGAAACATTGAAAGAAGGATGCGAAGTCGTAAGTCTCTTGACTTCTTGGAACATGAGAGGCACGGGCGCAAGGCAAGTTGATATTATTTGGATAGATAAGTGGACTCAACGCGGCAGTTGTCGCGGCAGGCTCTCGCGGCTGGAATGCAGAAGCAAAGCTGCAGTGATTGCTTGGAATCGTATTTTGATTCCAGCACTCGGTCCTGAAGGATCTCTCTGCGTCTCGAAACTCTGCTGGGATTTATCTCAAGATACCTGGTTCCCATCACCGTGTTAGGTTGAATCAGAGGCGACAGATAGGGCTTCCATTGCCAGTTGAGAGTCGAGAGGCATCGGCCCTCGGATGAGTTCGCGTGCTGGGAGACTGTTTTTCTGGAATGGATCTCCTTGCGTACACTTTGAGGATTTGAGCGGCACCGTTTTCGGACTTGGCTTACGATACGATACTCTCGTTCGGGATCTGGGTTCCGCTTTCATGCTTTCAAATTTGGTGCCATCCTGAAGCTCTTCCGGATCCGAAACTTTCAATCAATGATGAGTAATTCGAGTTTATTTTCAAAAAGTTTTGTCCATCGAAGATATTTCAGTTGATTCCCTCCTTTCATACGATAAGACGTAGGGCCCGGAGAACGTTTGCGGTGTTTCGCAGCAGATCCTCTTTGTATTTCCATAATGACGTATCTTTGACTTTCTGCGACAGGTATACACGGCAGTTCAGAACATCGTGCGTGCATCCTTTACGGTAATGCTGCATTCTTCCGACACTCAGACTGACCTCTTGGGTGCTGCAGAAATAATTCTCAGTAAGACATTTCACAGGAAAATGATTATGAATAACCAAAGCTAATTTGGTTGCGGTTATCGATTTGACATAATATCCGGGCTCCGAAATGTTTTTGGCTCGATAGACATGCTTCAGCATGTGCATGTACTCTGGAATTTGATCAACGTCGTTGTCGACCCCTTCGAGCGTCATGTCGTCCATGAAGTAGGCGTTGCGGAACCTGAAACCTTGGTATAAAGGTTCCTCTGTGAGCCGTGCCATCATGAGGGACCAGTTGTCATCTTCGGTCGGAACGATGATCTCGTCGGCATCCAACACCGCGATGTACTCGTGCGAGTACAGATTCCGATACAAGCAGTCGTTGAGGGGGATCATTTCGAACTTTCGCTTTTGCTGGATGATCGAGAGCGAGACTCCTGTTATATCATCAGGCGGGAAGCCGTCTCCGGTCGGGAACGAGAACGGAATCACCGTAACCAAGCCCTTCGTCGCGTAATGTCGGAGTACTTTCGAGATATTCGGATGAACTGCGTGCTCGTAGATGAAAATCTTATGTACACCGAGGAGGAAAAGCGTTTCGAACCATTCAACGAGTCGGATGCTGATGTCTTTGTTGCGGAAGAAAAGCGCTTTGGCACAGACAGCGAACTCATGTTTCTTCTTGGGCCTATTCTGCATTATCGGCAAGACGGTTAGGGGTTGGTTACAGTTGTTCTCTATCAAAGAAACACCTACCGGGTGTTTGTCGGCTTCGTCTTTACCGGTGCTCCCGATTGGACAGCTCAGGATGTAAGGCTCATGGAGATGGTCGAAGTTTCCCCATTCGTCCACCCAAATGTGAAGGAAACGACCCCGTGTTCGAACCGGCTCCTTGGAGCCCCTATACCACAGGAGGCAGTGCAACGGAGGAGGTTCGAGCATGTTGCTGGTCATCAGAATTCGTACAAGAGGTGCCGGACCGACTCCTTCGCGGTCATCGAGGTAAGCACTGAGCATGTGGAAAGACCACCGCGGAGTTGAGGTCGTATTGAATTGTTGCCATACTCCATTGATGATTCGTAGACTCCTCGGCATCGCGAGACCAGGACATGGCTTCAAAGTAGCCGCCGAAGCTGCGTACGTTTTTTCCTCCCCTGGTACGATCCACTCGACTGCAGAGTTTGGTTTGGGTGGTTTCTTGGGCCTCATCGCTGCCTTCTCGGCTTTCGGTTGTTTCAACATCGTTTCGTTTTGAATGATTTCCAGATCAAGCTTCGAATACTTCGGAATACTTTCAACAATGTCCAACGATTGGTCATTGCTGACATCGTTTTGAAGAAGGTTATCGTCGATTCGAATCTTGTTTGTAACTTCATTTGTGATTCGGTGAAGGTTGAAAAGTGTGTGACAGAGGATTACGCAAACAGAGAGCAGAATGATCTGCGTGAACCTTTTGTAGATAGCTTTCGGGAGAGGCGGCTTTCTGCTTGGAGGCGTCATCACTATGACGCAGGAGGACGCTCGCTCGAGCAATGAGATCACGGGAGACCAAAGTAGGGAAGTTTACTCAGTCATTTTCAGGCGAACCCGGCTTCACAGAATCTCTGATAACTCGAAGTAGTCATCGCTGGGAACTCGTTCTTCGAGTGCATTGCGAGCTTCAACAGCGATGGATCAATCATGGAAAGTTTCCTTTCGGGATGCGACCTTTTCACAGCATCGACCTGCTAGCTCGACCGCGAGTTCACTTTCCGGAAGAGGTTCTATTCGCGATATCTGAGCGCAGCAAATCCATTTTTGAGCTCATCTTCGATCCTGGTCCACCGAATCTACGGCGAGGTCTGAATGAACTTGTTCGCGACCGTTTCAAGGACCAGCTCTTCCATTCGTGGACGACCCCTTGTTGACAATCCGGCATCGGTCTCGTCGAGGGTGGTCACGGGATACGACAGCCGATCAGTGTTCTTGTCACATCACTATTGTCCCAAAAAGTGATCCTGAGTAAGTGACCTGGGGCATGGGTTGTCAGTTCCAGGATTTTCACATTTCAGCCGTTCCTTCGTCGATTTCCACCTCAGGAGGAACTATTCCCCATTGCACCTAGTTCGCTGTCACCGAAGTTCGTTGTTGAATTCCATTAGTGGTTCGGAGATGATTCGGAGTAGCAGATTTTCTTAGTTTTCGAAAGGGTTCGTATCGAATCCTTTCGCCACCGATTCCTCTGCCTTCGATGAATCCAAGGAAATTGCGGAGGCGTCTAGGTGCACTCTGTTGGAAGGAGAGGCGACTTTTTCCGTGTCTGCGAACGGAGGAACACGATCTTTTTACAACTATAACTCAATTCGCTTCCCGTGTCTGTTCCTCCCTCACGAGAGCTCAGAGTCGAAATGAAAGAATCACTTGGGACGGAACGTCGTGCTTTAGCGTCGTAAACTTTGATGTATTTCTCCAACGCAATGATTTAAAGCATTCTGAATCTCTCGGGGTGATATAATGTGGCGAGAAAACAGTCCCTTGGACGGGAACTGTAACGAAGGAACGATGGAGCAGTCGCCTTCGAATCATCAGAGCCTTTATATTTGAACGTGGATTTGGAGCATTAATAATAATCGATCGATCTGAAGAATTCACTCTCCGGTTTCGGTTAAATTGAAGAAATTAATTTTATCCATGTTTTTCCACATTTTATTTAGCCTGTACTTCTCAATAATCGTCGGACCCTGTTTCCAGCGATTTGTTTTTATGTTACATGTTCACAGAGGGCAAACTCGCGATCTCCATGTAGAATATTTACACTGTCGAAATTCATAGAATTCTGCGAGAGGAATTCTCCAATTATCCAGTTAAGTATCCCGGCAACTTGATCTTCATGAATACCCAGCAGGTGAAGAAAGAAACCAATATACACAGGAATCCGACCGCGGTTAGAAGAAGCTGAAAAATTCGAACGATGTTTCGTTGAATGCGAGCAATTCGTGTTCCCCTCGAGCTCTCGAAAAACTTCCGTCGTATTGGACCGATGTTGGGAAGTGAGGTACATACCTTGTTGAGCCGAGGAGTTGTCGGTTGTTCCTGAACCCGATCCAGAATGACGAACCCCAAACCTCCGACTGTGAAAAGGAATGACGATGCCAAGCCTTCCATGATGTACTGCCCATTAACTCGGTAGGGCATAAACGCAACCTGCAACCCATTCTCGTTTGGTGAGTTACCGTAATCAACAACCTACTCGCGAGATTAGAGATCGGTTCTGTGAGAACCTGCATCCTGTCCGTTCTTTAGATCAGAACCGGTCGCTGCTCTCTCTTTCGCCGGAAGCTTTTGCGCCGTAGTTGCACTTTTTTTCAATGACTCGATTACATTGAACACTAACGTGATTCTTTTCGAAAAGTTCTTCGCAAGAGCAGCAGAGGGATTTCGCCGAGTAGTTTTTCATCACTCGAAATAGCTCTCCCATCTGTCACCTTGTAACTTCCGGAAGAATCCTCTTATCAGCTGTCCGATAAGGATCGTTCAATATTCAGGACGAAAATCGAAATCATGTTTTGTGCATTCTGCTCACCGGTTTCGAGTGGCCGTGCTCGTCCACCGTGCTGCCGATTGAGGGGGGCTCCACTATCACATCGTATATGATGCCTCCACAAATCAGGAAATAACTCAGGAGAACGAATGCATACACTGTCATCGGTGAAGGCTGTTTGAGCCATGAAGGTTTTCGCATTCGAAGGTTAGGTGCGTGGATGACGCAGAAAGGAGCCGCGTACAGAGCTTCCATCACGACTTTCAGGTATTCCGCGTCGCAGTGACGGAGGAACAGGGAACAGAGATGATTCCTCGGCCAGAAAAAAATTCACTCAACTATCCTGCTTTATAATCAACAGCCCGTCTTGTTCTGACTCTGTTTTCGGAGAGCGAGCGAGAGAGAAAATCCAATGATGACAAAAACACCGGGCTGATCTTTGCCTGCTCCGCTGCCAATGCGGAAGCAAAATCTTCCGATCGGAGACAAGCAGTAACCTGTGAAGAACAAAATACGAAAAATGTTCACGACCAGGTTTCCTAACGAACGCGAACACAGAGGACCGCGGTGTGCGATGCCATAAGCGGGAAGACTGCACATGAAAATCGCAGGAACAAGTTCATTGTTGTTGAGGTTTTCCGAACGATAGATTGCCATAAATGTCGAGAATCCGTTTTCTCCCATTCGAGGCTAAACATACGGATTGGAGGAAAGTTCGGGGGCATCGCGCAGAAGCACTTCGGGGATATCAACTAGACATCAACCACTGAATTTTGGTTGGAAGTCATCGTTTCGGGAAATCTTCCTGGACCATGTCAAGTTGAGAGCCGTGTTTCCGTTGTCGTCTTGAATGTTCAGATCGATTCCTGGTGGAAGAGCTGTCCCACCAGCAGTACTTCATGAGCTCGACGAACAGTAGTATTCCTTCAGAGAGATGTTTTGTTCGGATTCCAGACGAATCGAGAGTGGATTCGAGGAAGCTTGCGGACAGCAAGGTACACCTTGAAAGTTCCTAAGAGCTTGACCCGAAAGCCTAGACGAGAGGCATTGCTTCTCAGATTGGAAGAGAACCGCGCACTGGGCGCGGAGTGGCCTTCGAGTGGCAGAATGAGTCAGATTCCGACGAATCTGCAGCACATGTTCCTTCCGGAATATGAACAGCACAGGACAAAATCGGCGGCTGTTCGGGAGTTGGCTTGGAAAACGTGCATGAGGAAGTTAACGATTCCGAAAACACACTGTTTCGCACACTGTTCCAAATGCATCTCTCCGAGGATATAAGCTGCGGGTTCCCATCCCGAACCCTCATGTTAGCATTCTACGGAGCTGCTAACGTATGTGAAGCTCATGTGCGGCGATTTCGCGGATTTCAAAACTTTGAGGCCGAGAGTCTAACGGAGCATTTCGGCGCGATCGCACCGGTAGGATCCAGGATTAACATTCAATTTGACGTAATTAACTTTGTTTGTTTGTTTGTACAACTCCTTTATTGCGAAAGCAAATCGAGGGGGGGGGGTTTAAATTTACATAAGAGAATAGTATGAAGGGCGGGTGTGTCCCGGACTCTCCGGGACATGCGCCATGAGTAGGCATGATCGACCACGAAGCTCCTCGCCTGTTCCGGCGGGGAGATGGTGATCTCCCGTCGTGTGGGAGATGGGCGGGTGAGGAAGAAGGTAGAAAAGTCTTCACCACAAAGAATTCTTCTGAATACTCGGTCATCGACTTCCTGGTGCCACTCTTGAACCGAAGGAGTCTTGAATTCGCCTCGTGGGATGTTGCATCGGAATGCCACGCGGCGCACGAAACGATTTATGACAGCTTGGAGGAGTTTTTCGTCTTTGCTGTAGAACGGGCGCCATATCTCGCTACAGTAGGTGAGCCGCGATTTGACGAGTGAGTTGAGGAGAGATAGGTAGAAGTCTTTTTTCTTGACGACGAAAGTCCTTAGGATGAGATTGCAGATCCGGCCTGCCGAGAGAGCGGCCTCCGATATATGTGACCGGAACCTGAGGTCTCTATCGAAGCTTACGCCGAGATCTTTGCATGAAGTAACGTCGGGAATAGGAAGGCCATCGAGCGTGTATAGTTGTTCAGCGCCGGACGTCCTAATAACCGAGCACTTGTGTGAGGCGATTGTAAGGTTGTTTTCAGCTGCCCATGCCGATATAGAGTTGATCGCGCCCTGCAACGCGATGGAGTCTGTTTCGCTTTTGACTTGAGAGAATATCTTCAAGTCGTCGGCGAATAGTCGGTATTGCACGGGGGAGTCTTTGAGGAGGATCGAGAGGTCCTGCACATAACAAGAGAATAGGAGCGGACCAATTTTGTTTCCTTGAACGACTCCTGACGAAATGGTGCCTCTCAGCGATCTGGTGCCGTCGACTGTCACCACAAAACTGCGGTCTGTGAGGTAGGAGTTTAGCCAGTTTAAGATGCGGGGGCCGATGCCGAGTGTTTCGAGTTTTCTCAAGAGCAATCCGAAGTCCATGCAATCAAATGCCCTAGAAAAATCGAAGTAGACGATGTGGACTGGAATATTGTTGTTTCTTGAGAGGGTCAGAAATTGTGACACTTCGAGCAATTGTGTGGCAGTGGAACGCTTCCTCGCGAAGCCGTGCTGGAAGCGGTCCGTGAGATTTTGCGCGTCAAGGTGAGATTTGATGTGATCGCCGATGATTCCCTCCATAACCAGGCAGGCGATGGATGTCTGACCCACCGGTCGGTATTTTGACGCGAGTTGGCGGGAGCCTTTCTTGAAAACAGGCGTGACAAGGGAGTGTTTGAAGTCGCTTGGGAGGGAGCCGTCCTCGAACGAGCGGGTAAAGATGAGTGAAAGAGGCTCAGCGAGTTCGTTGGCGAGTCTCTGTAAGACGATCGGAGGTATTTCGTCTGGGGTCGTAGACAACTTAGGCTTGAGAGTGCGCAGCCTGACCGCCACGGTCAGCTCACCAAATACTACGTCGTTTGTCTCCGCGAGAGTTTGGCGTTTCAGCGACGGTAGAGTCTTCAGGGGCGGCAGATTAATTGACTGAAAATAGTCCTTAAGAATGTCGGCTTTTTCGCCGTCGTCCGTGATCAGACGGTCGCCCTGGGAGAGGGGCGCAACGCTGGACCTGGTTCGGAGGCGCTTATTCGCATATTTGAAGAAAGCCTTAGAGTCACGGAGGTCGAGTTTCTCCTCCTGGAGCCGGCGCAGTCGTGTGGCTGCCTTGGAAAGGTTTTTTGCCAGCGCGGAGGAGGAGCCCTTGTTGGAAGCGTCGGGGCTAGTGTGTCTGTTAATAAATTTGTGAAGAGGGGAGCGCGGGACCTTGTGACTTGCCAACGGTGTGAACCCAGTCAGGAGGAAGGTAAGGTACCTCCTGAGGGCAACGTACATGTCGTCAGCGGAAGAACAAGACTCGAAGAATCGTCTCCAATTGATCATGCTGAGATTTGCGGAGATAGCGACAAAGTTAGAATTCCCGAAGTCCAAAGTCCGAACTAAAAAGATTGTTTTGTTTGAATGGCCAACACGGAGGCCGCCGCGTGCGCCAAGGACATAAACGCATACATGCCCTAAGATCGGATGAAACTCCAAGGAGGTCAAGCCGATGAAAATGTTTGCATGAGGCAAATGAGTCGGTTAGGAAAGAACTTCCGAAAACGTACGCGCGTAGGTTTCCCTCCTCTTGGCTCCCGTTCGGAATGCGTTCATCCGTTGGTTTCATCTTGTTGATGTTTGATCACAAGCACGTGGAACCAATGTTTTGGTTTTCCGAAAGTGCAGCGCGAGTTCGAAAATCTCTATTATTTCTTTGGTGTTTGTGATGCAGCCTTGAGATCATGAAGGAAGTGCTCAAAGTTGAACGCCAAATAAACGCGTTCTACACCGGCGGCGATGTGCTGTGGACATCGGACGGAGAGAAGCTTTTCTGTCAATGCGGCTCGGCAGTGAACCTCGTGAGCATCGACAATGGATCCATCGAGCTGGCTTTCAAACTGGACGAAGAAGAAACAGTTACTGCCCTAGCTCTGTCTCCAAACAATGAGTTGCTGATCGTCGCCTCAAAGAACGACCTCCTTCGGCAGTTCAACTGGCGTGACTCCGGAACCGACGTTCGCCGAAGTTGGAGAGCTTTGTTCAAAACTCCGATTGTGAATTTGGAATTCGATGTGAACAACCGTCTGATCGCCTCAGGTAGCGCGGATGGTGCTTTGAAAGTTTGGGATGTCGTCTCGAAGTACTGCACACACAACCTCAAAGGCGCTTCTGGGACGTTCACGATGCTCCGATTCCATCCTACTAAGCATTTACTGTACGGGGCAACCGCTCACAGTGGAACACTATATTGTTGGAGTTTGAAGGACTCCCAGCTTGAGCAACAGCTAGAGGCTCACACGTCAGTTATCACTGATCTCCAGTTTGTGGACTCGAAGGTTGCTCTTACTTCGTCCAGAGACAAGGTCGTCGTGGTGTGGGACGTTGAAAGCCATCAGAAGATACGAAGTATCCCAGTCTTCGAAAATGTCGAGAGCTTGGTGCCCCTGAGGGCAGAGGATGGAGGGTTCGCTGAAGGACATTTTGTAACTGTTGGGAACAAAGGGGTTCTAAAAGTGTGGCAAACTGCTAGCGGGAAGTGCGTCAAAGAGCAAGCGGAAAAGAATGCCGCAGTTCTTGCATCGGATACCGATACCGTTATCGTCAAAGCGATGTTCAACCGGGAAACCAGCTCATTCGCTGTCATCACGTACGAGCAGAACATCGTACTTTACGATGCCGAGGACTTCGAGACGACGAAACGCTTGACTGGAAACTACGACCAAATTCTAGACTTGAATTTACTAGGAACGGACGAGGGGCTTCTTGCCATCTGCACGAATTCACCGCTAATACGAGTCCACAACAGATCCACCGGGCACACATCTCTGCTCAAGGGACATTCGGACATAGTTCTCTGCGCGACCATCGCGAAGTCGTATCCTAATTTGCTGGTTTCCGGCAGCAAAGACAATGATATTCGAATCTGGAGTTGTCAAGAGAACGAAATGAAGTACCTAATCAAGGGCACTGGCCACACTCACTCCGTAGGTGCTTTGGCGGTTTCAAAACTCAAGGCGGACTCCAAGGGCAATATTCAGATATTTTCGGGCGGTGAAGACACAACCCTCAAACTTTGGAGCTACAACCTCGATAGCAACACGATTTCCTGTCAGTACACTGTGAGAGCCCACGATAAGGACGTGATGTCAATCGACACCACATCGAACAACCAAGTGGTGGCTTCAGGCTCTCAAGACAAAACCGTGAAGCTGTGGAGAGTCAGCGATCTCTCAGAGCTTGGAGTATTGCGAGGTCATCGGAGAGGAATTTGGTGCGTGAGATTCTCCTCTGATGAACCCATTCTGGCCTCGTCATCGACCGATACGACCGTCAAAATATGGAATATAGACGACTTCACATGTTTGAGGACTTTCGAAGGCCACGACTGCTCCGTACTCCGGGTGATGTTTGTCACCAAAAGTCAACAGCTGCTCACGGCCGGGGCGGACGGAAATCTCAAATTGTGGAACATGAGGACTAACGACTGCGCTGGAACCTTCGACGGTCATGAAGGCAGGATCTGGGCATTGACGGCATCGGATGATGAAACAACTTTTGTATCTGGTGCGGCCGATGCCACAATCAGTATCTGGAGAGACGTCACCGTTGAAGAAAGAGAAGCCGCCCTCGAACGTCGAGAGAAGATTATTCTCGAAGAACAAACGTTACTCAACTTCATTCAAGCGAAGAAATGGTCCAAGGCTTTGAAGCTGGCTTTGAACCTCGAGCATCCGCAGAGAACGCTGAACATAATCAAGGCGATTCTTTTCGAAGAGGAACCTTCAGTGAAACTCGAGAAAGCTTTGCACGTCCTCGAAGCATTCCATGAAAATACGCTCCTCGGTTTCTGTGCAACATGGAACACGAATGCCAAGCATTGCTACGCGGCTCAGGCCATTTGTAGAATTTTGTTGACCTCCGGAAAACCTTCGGCCTTGTTGGATAGATGGAAAGACTTGCATGAACACTGTGCAGGACTTCTTGTATATACCGAAAGACACCTGGAACGGTTGCAGAAGTTGGAGCAACAATCGATGATTCTGGAGTACATGCTGAAGAACATGCACGTGGCTGCGGAGATTGAGTAAAATTCTGTTTTGATTGTGGTAATAAATGATGATATGTTGTTCCAGAAGAGCTTGACGGTCTACGTTCTCAGCTATCCAAATCAGAAGTATTAAGAAAGAAGGTCGCTCATCTATTGAAACACCGGCGGAAGTCATGTCTTGGATGCTCGAGATGAAGATGAACGGGTCGATCCATCTGAGATGAGTCGCGTCGGGTGAAACATCAATCTATCTGCAGTCCATCCAGTGCATCCATCACGATTAGCTGTTTCAGGGACGCTCTTTTCGACCGCCCGAATGCATCTATCCGCGAGAACTTGAGGAGGATTGGCTGGAGTCCGTCTGCTCTTCGGCATTCGATTTTCGCCGCTCGTTCAAATTTCAATAGCCATCCGTTCCGGATATGCCACCCAAAAAAGGAGGGGGTGCTAAAGGGGGCGGTGATAAGAAAGAAGACAAAAAGGAGAAGGGCGGTTCTGGAGGAACGGCTGTCAAGGTAAGGAACTACCAGACTCTTAAGCGGTGTATTCGTTTTGACTCTGTCCACACATTATGCGGAACTGAGCTGAAATAATGATCATCGAAATGCAGCAAAATCGATTCGAAAATCTCCAATGAATTCTCGCTTTGAATCCGAAAAGGATCGGGAAATTGAGTCATGGTCGAATGTTTTTCAATATCAATACGACAATCGATGTGATTCCTCCCGAACCGTAATGCTCCCTAGCTGCGGATTGTTGCTGTTTTCGGGCGAACACATGTTGCTCTTGTTTACTATCAGACATTCTTTTTCTCCACACGTCTTGTCTTCAACCTAAATCATCATATATACATGTTCTGATCCTGTCAGGTTCGTCACATACTGTGCGAGAAACAGTCAAAATGTTTGGAAGCAATGGAAAAACTCAAAGCTGGAGAATCGTTCGATAAAGTTGCCGCAGCCTTTTCTGAAGATAAAGTGAGTACTGACATACTGAGTCGAAGAGAAGAACCTATATCTCCAAACGCATATTAGTTTCGGATATGTGTGATAATCTCGCCCTTTCTAACAACGCAGGCTCGACATGGTGGGGATCTCGGCTGGATGACGAGGGGATCGATGGTGGGACCTTTCCAAGATGCGGCATTCCAGTTACCGAACTCTACCTGCAATAAACCTGTCTATACTGATCCACCTGTGAAAACCAAGTTCGGATATCATATCATTATGGTTGAAGGGAAGAAATAAAGTTGAGTTCACCAACAAGATTCATTCTATGGATCAGAGGGAAGAGTCTCATCGGTTGATGATTCATTCAGCGTCTCGTGCGTCTTGATCATCCCGAACTACAAGCAGCTGAATATGAGAACGCTTGTGATCAGTTCAGGGATAGGGACAAAACAAATGTTCGCTTTTCTCCAGCTTCCTCATGTGTTTATTGAAAATTTACGAAACGTTTCCTTCCAATGAGCCAAAACGAAACTCGTTTTTAACATACACAATCAGCTCTTCGTTCACAAGCTTTCCAAAAGTGTTTCGGAACTAGATATGTTCGCTAGTTTTGATTTTTTCATCTCGGAATCCCAGTCGCACACATTACTCTGGTAAAAAAAACCTCGAGGTCAGTTTGGATCCGACCTTGACATGAGGGGGATACAAAAGTACAGCATCATTATATTATCATCGTACAGTGTCTGTCTTCGCGCTCTCTTTTTTCTCAAACAAATACCTAAATATCAGAATACCTAATAGTTCCCGGATAAACCTCCGTTTCCGGGGCATTACAAGTTAATCATTTGTTTTCATCCGCATTTTGATTCGTTATCAGATCGATGAAAAGCATTACGACAGATTCTGTGGATTCCGCTTTAGTAAATCGAGAAAGAACGATCGTCTACAGCCAGGGGCTATCCTGTGGCTGAACGCCCACCGCAGCGGGTGTCGCTTTAGTGATTGAGAAGCTTTTATGCACTTTGGTTAAGGAATATCACGATTTTAACCACCTGTGATACATAGTAGCTATGATACATAGTCAAAAGGCAGTGTTGCCTGTTTCCAACAGTTTTTCGATTCAGAGGTGGGTGATTCTCTCATCGGATAAATGCTCCCCAAACTCCGAGGATCCTCTCGGAGAAGGTTCACAAAATTATCGAAATCTTCCCGGCGACGAATGAAGGATGGAATTCCGGGCTCCGATAAAAACACTGAGGCAAATTTCAAGAAAGATGGGCAGACATATTGACACAAGAGCTCCAACGACGAGAACATCCTTCTTAGAATATATATATATATAGATATATATATAATGATCTATATATATGTATATATGAGGTCTATGGAAATAGTGAGGCGAATAGAATTGAAGATGTTGTAAAAAAGTCGGAAAGATAGAAGTGTTCGACCCAATGGGACGGACATATATGTTCGTTCTCTGAACTAAGTTACTTTTTGTGACGATAGCAACAGTTGTTGTCTTCTAGTCGAAGATCGATTAGCTTGCTGTATACGAGCAGGTGTTTAGCACCTCATCGACCCCGCCAGCACCGAATAGCGCACCCAGTTAGCTTCAAGAAAGAACTTCAACGTTTAGTCACCATCAGGGTAGGATCGCTTGTGTCAACTACGCCTCGATTCCATGATCGGCTCTGGTTGCTCCGATCTTGTCTTGATTCGCTTTGGAATTTACAGTTCGGAGATAGAGCCTTCTCGGCAGTTCTGTCGAGAACTCAAACACGGGGCTTGAATGGAGTGTGACCGGAGACATTTTGTGTGGGCTGGTCATTGGACGTGTCCGTAGTTTGTAACAGGCAACTGCCTCCATTAGCTTCTACGGCCACTGAGATCGTGCTGCCCGAAGACGTGCGTTTGGCTGCTCCGTATGAAGAATTTTCTTTGTTTTTACGAGAGTTGGAACGCTGCAAGGGAGAAAGTATCATATATTAGTCTTGAAGGCCAATGAGCACGTTCGAAGGCATCGGTACAAACTAACCCACATTCAGAAAAGCCAGATTTGATTTCGCTCACCTTAAGAGATGTTTTCCTCTGAATTCCGCTCGACGAATTGCTGGAAGTCGAGTTCGTCGACGAAGACCGGTCAACTTGCAACAGTGAACTCTTCACGTCGTCGAGAGCGGACGCCGAGTTCGAGTGGGACGACGCATAGTTCGGCGGCTTGCCAACTTGATTCAGAGGCTGCAATGGGTTTTTGGCCACGACTCCCATCGTGACAGGCGCGCCTGTAGAACCCACCGTCGGCGCACAACTTGACTTCATCGGGACGTCAAGCTGCGCGGGCACTACGGGGTTCAGGAACCACTCGGAGCGGGTGCGCATTCGTTCAGTTTGGCGCTCATGAACCTGTCGGTGGAAACGGAGCAAAGTCTTGAGACACCTCGGCCACACGGAGCACGGAATCGTTGTGATTCACGACCCTTTTTTGTGATCGAGTCGGATAGCGGCACACAACTTACCAAAGGAAGGAACGACATGGATTTATGGACGGCGTCCTTGATACTCGGGTTGGGTGTTTGCGAATCGAGCGGAAGGAAGTCTTCGATGTTATTCATGAGGCTGGTGGTTTCCTGGAGATCTTCAATCTCTCGGCGCCTCAGATCGGCTCCGAGGCCGCCTGTTACCGTGTAGGAATGAACCATCAAGTTTGGCTTCTTCGCCGGCGAACCCTACGGATAACGAAGACCAACACCGAAAAAGGTGAGTGCTTCAGCCAAGGTGCAACCCGCTCACCTCAGAGCTTCGTGACTTAGTTCAAATCTATGAGCAGACCCTAATCTTTGGTTTTAGCTTCCGATCTTCAACTAAGTGTATGTCATCGTCGTCGTAACGATCTAGCTCTTTCTAGCTTTACTCAGACAGCATAATGTACATAATCGTAGCGGTTGCTAGTATTGTCAGTATTGAACAAACCACAACTTTGTGCGACAATTTAGAACTTGTTACAAACAGCTAAACATGCCATTTGTTGGGTACTCGATTGAAACGAGGGATCGTGAACTGGTAGAACACGGATAATCTCTAGTCGGTAGGGTCTAAACATTGTGCGCGGGCCTGGACATGGATCTGTCGTGGGCCGGGCACCAGAGAAAGTCTAAAAGGATTTGCAGCTACTCCTAACTAACCTTGGTGGTAACGACTTGCATGCAGTTGTTGAATACTCTGTGCTGGTTGCTGTTCACATATTGTCTACCAGCGTCCTGTGGAGCTTGTTGCATGCACTCGCTGAGTTCCAACTGGTCTTGCAGATGTTTTCCGTTCTCGGGGGCGCCAAGCGATTTCAGCACGGTTGGGAGTAGAGTGTTATCCTCAAGCGATATAGAAAGCCGACCGTAGCACGCCTCGCCCTCGGCCTACACACCACGAAACGAGCACAAGCACGGGTTAGCACTGTTGAAACACACAATCACGCACGACGCACGTACGCTGCGCGAACGCCCAACTCACTCTCACACACTTGTTGCTCCGAAGTGACTTATTGACTGACCCATTGGCTCACTTGATTGTTTCTCAAGTTCATCAAACGACCAAAGTGTCGATGTTTTTGCTTCGTTCTACTTTTTTCGTGATCTTTCCTAATCAGATCGGATGAAGTCAATCAGCCACCGAATCAGTCTATCAGTCTTGAGACACACTCTCGCAGCTCGACAGCACACGTTATGGCTCCGAATGGCATAAGCGGAAAGCGGAACAAAGGAGTTCCAGATGGAAATTAAAGCCGATGGGAAATGGACGGGAAAGGGAAAAACTATATTCCAGATTTACGATAATCATCTTTTGGCAATATCTCTCGGAACCGCCAACCTAAGACAAGCGAGAGTCGATGGGAATGAATTGAATGAGCGACATGGCGGTTCCAGGGAAAAATGAAAAGAGAGGGGAGGGGGAACATTAGGGCGGAAAGAGGGGGAAAGATAGGGTTAGCAGACGAAACCTACTTGCGACACCCCCGACAAGTTCAGGATCGGCGTGGATGCACAAGATGACATTCCCATAGGACCGCCTACATCAACCCCAAGCCAAGGAATCGACTCCTCCGCTTCGGAGATCTCCAATGTCGGAGGCGCCCTACCAAGAAGGATAGCGGTGTCTTTGTGCGACGCAAAAGGGTACCTGTTTAATCGAAAAACATTTCAGAAATCGATTTGAATTCAATCCGGAACGTCAACCTCATGCTCTCAGCGGCGTTGGACGTCGCACGCTATGACTTCACGTTGATGAAGTCATAAGCGGACCCGAGTCGCCCAGGTTAGCAGCGTCCGCAGCAGCAGTTGATCCAGGTTGCGAGAGAGAAATATGACTCACCGATCAGCGAAGATCCAGCCGTCGTCTACGCGAAGAGCTCGTCCGGTCATTCTTGCGTAATATTCGTAGTTTTCTCTACCGTATACGTTGCTCGCTCCAAATTGCTCAACTAGGAACTGCATGGCGCGAGTAGCGTTCTGGAATAGAAACAACCGGTCCTGAAACGTCTTTTCGAATTATTGTTGTGCTCATTCTGAGATTATTTCTAAATATTTCCATCGACACAATGCTCATCTATTCAAAACAACGAAAGAAACCAGACGATTAGCGGAAGTCATCGACTACACCACCAATGCCTCCAGTTTGGTTCACACGTCGAAAGGGGAACCCTCCAAATTGGTGTTTCCACGATCCGGAGAGACTGATCAAAGTTCTGACGAAGGAGTCACTAGATGTACTGTTGTGAGACATTGCTGTCCACCAGCAACGACAAGAAATGCCGCGAATCCGACCCGGTGAACTCAGGAGTGAGAACGAAAGCACTCTCTCGAGTATTCTCGTCTCACAAACTTCTCAGATGCTTACCAACGGCTATTGGCAGGCAGTAATTAGCTTTCCTCGAAGCTATCAGACGACCAAATGCCCGGTCGCTGACCGACTCTGAGCAGGTCTACGTCCCTAGGGCGTTCGAGCCGGTCGCTTAAAACCCAAACTTCGATCACGCGAGTAAGCATTTGTCGGTGCCAGCTACCTTCACCCGATGAGAACCGGCCAAACCATTTCAAGCCAAACTATGAGAAAGCGGGTCGGCCGACCGACACCTCGCAGTCAGTCAGTCAGTCAGTCATGAGGGCAGACCATCGAGCAGCAATCGGGCTGAAATGGGACCTCCCGGAGAAAAGCCCCATTCGTTTTTCCCTCGCTTCCAGCAACGAAAATACAATGGGACATTACAGAAAATAGGACGTTTTCTAGATTTCATTACGAGCACCGCGCGCCGGGTCAGAAGGTAGTGATTTCGAAAAGCCGCTTTCGCTTTTGCTGTTTGTTTGGCGCTGGAGGGAACGAAATCGGAACGAAAACTGAAGTCAGACACACTGCGTCGTGACATCAACGACTTTTGAAAACTGCGACCAGGAACAAAAACGGCAGCAGAAGTTTGAGTCCTTCAGAAACAGTTCCAGCGATCTGCTCAAGAATCTTTTGTGAAAATTACTTCAACGAAAAATGTGTCAACGTCGGATCGACGCAGCATTTTCGCCGAAAACCTTTTCGTCGAACCGATCCGTTCTATGCAACTCTTCTTTCCTCGAGTCATAATTGAGCATCTTTCTGAGCTTTCTGAAACATCTAGACACCCATGAGGCTGCCCCGGTATCGAGCGGCACGACAACCACATTCAGCGCGCAGTCGCGCTAGAGTTAACGGAATAAGGGAGCGCGCGCGCGCGCGCGAAAAAGAGAGAGAGAGGGAAAGAAAGGAAGAGAATAATAGAAGCAGCCAGACGAGTAGTTCCACAAGAGCGATCTTTCTAGGCGTAGGAACCGAAGAGACTCCAAACGACGGAAGCAAGGCGGGCCTGACTGTCATCTGCACGCTTGCGGAGTTTTCTCGATCGCAGTTCGAACAGAGAGGAAATTCAGACCCAGCGAGCAAGAACTTTAATCAGTCTCTCCGGAGGCTCCATGAAATCTACTTCTTCCGAACGTTCTGTCAAACATTTCAGCTTCTGTGATTGCCGACAGTCTTACCTTGAATTTGACGATATCCGCCATCCGAGCAGTTTTGTTGATACCGTCGCAAGTTCTGAAGAACGAGGGAGCTACGCTTACTCCCAGTGCTTCAGCGTTCATCCTATTCGTCTCGCTCGAGGCTGCGATCGTGCGTAACGTCCCGCAAATTAGCACCAACAGTCGCTGCGTTAGCGGAGGTAGGCTAGCTGGAATTGAGGAGAACGATGAGGCTCGTATCGTTGGAGACGACGTGCTGGAGCGTGCGTGCGTGCGTGCATACATACATGGACACGTATGCGCATACTTCGAAGCCATGTTCGTACATACATCCGTGCCCGCAGACGAATATCGATGCGAACACCAACTGCAACTGCAGATGGCTGTTGCCGTCGGCGGAAACCGTAGAAAATCTCGAATACTACTCACCTATTATAGAAGCGATGCGGTCTCTCTTTTCGTCAAGTGGAATCGAGTCGTCATGAATAATCCCCAGCAACCGGCCCTCGACTTCGGAACCGAAAATGCCGCCGGGAATCTTTCGCAAAAACTTTTTTAGCACCGACGCTAACGTATGCACGGAGAATTTGTCCAAGTTTACAAGTCGGCCCTGTTCCAAGAATTCGGTGAGTTTCTTAACGTTTCCTGAAATGAAAGGAATCAGTCGGAAATGAAGATATCGAAACCGGAGGCGTAACAAAAGTTTTAGTCGATTTGTACGTCGATGTTCAGCGAGGCCCTGTGTAGGCATGCGAACAGTTTCTGATATTGGTCTGTGGGTCCACTCCTGGCGCGGAAACCCACACCGACTTAAAGCGCGAAGAGCCCCCCACGATTTGGCCATCTTCAATTTCTGGGTATCAACAGCACTCTGTTCGACTTGAAAACTACGGAAGGGATGCGACGAGCGGAGGAGGAGAAGACCTCGGAAGGATGAAGGAGAAGAGTGATGATCGAGTGGGTCTCCGAACTCGACGACTCCCGATAAAGTGATTCGGGTAACGATATGCTCGTGCTATCTTTCGCTTTGCCGAATGGTTTGGCACGCGATGTTCTCGACGAGAGGAGGCGAAATATTCCACGAGGAAGGTTCACCGATCCTTTTCGCCGATGCTCGACATCATCCCGGGAGCTCGCGAGTATGTTGTCGGGAACAGAAACCGAAGTGGCCGCGATGCGACAAACAGAGTCTCCCGGTCCTCGATATTGTCTGTTGTGCTTTTCCGTCCACTTGAAAACGAAGCTTTTCCAAATGGCAGGGAGGCTGCCTCCGATTCTCTGAGTGCGGACTCACTTTCCGTCGAGAGTTTTTCCGTCCGGACGTCACACTGATTTAAAAACGCTTCGAGCGAGAATATGTGTACGGGAACGCGGAGAAATCCAACTCTAAATTCAAACGAGAGTCTCCAGTTTCGAGCAAGCTTCGTTTCGTCCCCAACGACAGGACGGCAGCAATCGCGAAATTGCAAGCAGGAACCCCACGTGAATTTCATTTCTTTTGTTGTGTTAGATGATCCGAACAACACGCATCTATTCGATGGACGAAATCCATATCGAGCGGATCGGACAAGGCTCGTTCGAGAGCCGATTGTGAATGATAGCGATAACCCAGTTTTTAGGCAACGATCGCGCCCTAGTCGTCGAGAAGAGGACTCTGCTTTTTGAGATTTTGTCACAGCAGCCACAAGGAGTTCAATCAACTCTCGCTGTGTTGTCGTCGTAAAAGCAAACTCAGCCCTAGGAGCCTTTTGATCTCGCATGCCGACTCTGGAACTAGGTCGTCGACCTGATTCAAGTTTAATTAGTTGTTGTTCGACGTCCTCTAATGAAGAGGAAACTCTTGTGAGCTTTGGACGACGCCATCAATTGTCTCTTCGGCGGCCGCTCCGTTCAGCGTTTACTCCGTGACACTTTTTACAGCGCTCATATTTGATGACTCTTTCTTTTCGATGACTTCACGTGACTTTGAGACCTTTTTCTTTGTTCTCAATGAAATGTTGTCGAAAAGAAAAGCCCACAGCAAACCACGGAGCGTCGACTGTCGACTCAATTCTCTGAATTGGCTGAAGAAATTCGTCAAAAGCCGATGACAACACGTAGACGGTCAAGCGCAGCCGATAATAATCGACGTGAGCGTAGGTGATATCAGTGTTTACAGCGCCAAGACTCTCTCGCATGAATGGAAAAGAACTGACTCGCGTCATCCAGGCAGCGTGGCAGTGGAACACTCGAACTTGATCACTGAGCCCTCTGGTTCGATATATGTGGACTGCACTCACTTGCTCGGCGAAAATAGGAAGTCGAATATCGGACTCGGTCCTGCATATTTACAACGTGATAAAAAAAAGGAGGAGCTCGTCAACATAATGGGGAAACTTTCTCATTTTTGGCTTCGTCTTGTGCTGACTGGACGTTCCCTTGCTTGCTTGCTCGCTCGCTCGCTCGTTCGTTCGCCAATGAATGCTTGAGGAACTCCCGTACGGTCACAAGAAAAGTTCGAATTCAGCCGACAACAAGTTTTGCTTTGTTTATTATTTTCCTTCGTAGGTCTAGTTTCTCGGAAAAAACGACTCCGTGTAGGAGCATGAATGAATGAATGAACGAAAATGAATCCTCATTTACTCCCGGAATGAAAGCGCCAAAACATCTTCTGACGTGGCCAACGCACAATCATCCGGCGGGGGACGCTATTTACATGAAAACTTCGATGCCGCGATGGAAGTCGGGGCGGCAGGGGCACAGAAAATACGTCGTAAACACGGCTAGATATTGTTCCGTAACTTGCTTACGTCAAGAGATTATCAGCCCTGTCACAGGTAAACACGGCCTTTTCAATGGACTAGGCTCCACTCGAACGACGAAGCAACACAACTGCGTGGCTCATGCTAGACCCGACATAAAATTCAAGAGCGTAGCGAGCGCTCTCGTCCAGAAGGATGGAGTTCTATTTCGACGGCGGGCTCTGAACTCGATACTTCGAAGTTTGTTCAAGTTTTTTCCGCATTGGCGCTGCCGCTCATTTGTTCAGGATATTCGATGGTCCTCGATTCGCGGGACTCGCGGGAGACGGACTCCCTGAATAGGTTATTCCCAAACGACCTTGCGAAAAGTGCGCCTATCTCTGTTCTTTGTCGTCGTCATCATCGACGTGCATGACAAACACGGATAGCAGGTGGAGGAGAAGCGAGCACGCTAGACCATGCTCCCAAGCGACCAATGACTTAACTCAATTTGATTATTTGTACTTTGCTCGATCGGTTGGAGAGCCTACAGTTCGTGCATGCAGATCGATATCGATGGCTCAGCCAGTGAGTGCCGTCTCATTAGAGAGATATCGAAGATGTCTCACTCCCCGTTCCGGTAACGGACTTTTTAAACTTTGGTATTTGCCTCTATCGAGCCGACTCCACTCAGTTGGAGTCCGGTTTCGTCGGACGGGAGCAGCGATGGATGCACACGCATTCCAACACGTTCCGTGCAATTATCATGAGTTCGAGCGCGAGAATTTGGAGTATGTGGTCGCGGTCGACTCACTCACTCACTCAGTCAGTCAGTGTGAAACATCTCTGCATCATGGACCTGCTCGAGATCGTGCCTCAAACCCTCATGTTCATCGAATCAAAGAACTCCCATTCATATCGATATTCGATGATTCTGGCAGCTCATGTAGGCTGACACTCTCTGTTTGAAGCAAATCGAGTCACTGCTCAGGTTCCTCAAAACGAACTCTGCGGGATTTCCGACATCCGAGCTGGAGACGATGAAATGATGATGACATTCTCGATTTCGAAGCTCTCGAATTGATTGTTCATTCGATGTGCGAAAAACTTCTCAACATCAAAAACACGAAGTCGAGTCGAGCGAGCTGAATCTAATCATTTCCACCTGGATTCGCGCACGAACAGGTTCACCCATGTTGCGATGGACTGTTTCCGGCTGATTTCCGGCGGTCCTAGAATCCAATCGTGCTGTTGTCCGTGCGTACAACGGACCCGGCCCGTGCTCTGGTGAATCTAAATGACCGATGTCGAGCACGCGAGGTCAGGGCATCGGGATTTCAAGTTTCTCCAGCCATGAACCAAAATTTCCTGACGGTTTCGATCGAATCCAGCACTGTCAATGGATCGATCCGTCTCGGCGTCTCTAAGAGGTCTCTCGTCCGAGCACCGTAATCTACTCTGCGACGATTCTTCGTCAATCGAATTATCGGAAATCGGTTCGAAATTGACTCAAAGTGCATTTAGTTCCTTCCATCCCGGGTACGATCCCGGTAACGATCCACGCCGCAAACGACTCGAAGATGGGATCGCAGTAGAAACGAAGGTTATCCTAACAACGCGGTCGACACCAACACTAGAAGCGTTTAATCCGAGGAGCCTTGAAGCCTGCCTGTTGATCGCAGTGAACGAGTTGTATTGTTTCGAGTATTGACAGTCGCCAAGGATGTGAGCGAAGGAAGGAAGAAAGATGGATGAATCGACTAACCTTGATGTCCGGGTGCTCGGAACACGTCGCGTTTGTGAGGTCCACTTTTATTAATACACAAGATTAGCACAAGTAGAGGACCAGGAATGTCGCCGTTCGCTCTGCACGTATCCGAGAAGGGCACGCCGAACTTCACCCTGCAAAGAAGTAAAGCGATTCTTGTAGAATATCTATGCACTCTTGACATTCACACTTCAATTCAAATCTTTTTCCTAGATTCCATCTTCGAAATCCTGGATTTTTGTAAGCTTTGTTCTCTGTAAAGAAACTTTATTCGAAAATGTTCAAAATCGATCCATTCTGCCTCGAAGATCGGGAAACGAGGATGAAATTCGAGACTTCCGGAGTCTCTCTCAGTTCAGTTGTCGCAAACAAAAGTCATTCAATGCCATTATGCAACAACGAGTCGCAAGTGATTCATCCGATTCCAGATTTCATTGTTACTCGTCAGCGGAGTGAAACGTCAAAGCACGAAAAAGTACGAAAATGTCGCCACAACAAAACGGCTTCTATGTCACTGTGGAAACGTTTTCTCTCTATATCGCCGTCGTATCAAAGCATCTGAACAAAGCCCCGCGGTAGTTACAGACTGACGCACCCACTGAAGATGGCGTCAATTGTTGGATTGCGACACAGAGGGCGTCGGTCTTTCGACCGTCCGTATAAAGATATCCGAAACTTTCGTGGGCTATACAGACGGGGTGGACAGTTGCTCGCAGGGCATAAGACGGATAAAGCTGCGTCAGAAGCGAACAAGTGTTCGTTCCCGGAGAGAAACTGACCGGCGCGGCGGCGGCGGCGTGGGCGTCCCGCTGCCTTGAAGAGATCTCTCTCGAAGACGAAATTTGCATTGATTACTCGAACATCACGCAATAGACAACAGAACCGGAGCGTTCTTTGAACTCGCGTGTTCTGTTCTGTTCTTTTTCTTTGTTTTGTTTTGTTCTTTTCGAGCGAGACTCGCAAGGCCAGACGGTGATCACGAGGAGCGTGACGACGGGAGCCTCAGCGTTTAGTCTGTTAAGAATAGAAGCGGATTGTCGAAGTGGTCAAAGTAAAACAGCTTTGAGAGTCCATGTTTTATAAACATCCACGCGAGAACCACTGCGTTTCCGTTCTCAACACAGGCCATGACGAAAACATGACATCGCATAAGTATAAATATTTTCTTCTGCTAAGCTTTCGTTTTCCTTTTCCGAACGCGATTGTACTCGAGATGCTGAGCGACCTCGAATGTCGATCGGACGTCCTTTGAGTTCCTGAGGACCTTGATTCCATGGCGAGGCGGAACGAAGGAGGCCGACTTCGATCATCGCTCTCACGGCCAAAGAGACGCAGGGGAATCCCAGAAGTGATTGAAGAGATTTTGTAACAGTCTGCATCCTATGTATAGCTCGTTCATTACAAAATTTCTCTTTCCGGAACCTCTTCCAGAACTCGATCTCGAAGAGTTCGTCGAGAGCTCAAAAGATCCTTCGCCAGTCGGTCGAGAATTCATCTCCTCCCTCTTGTGCGCACACAAGAAGACGAAGGAGAAGAGACTAATATTGCAATTGGAAAACGAACTATTCGCGGCACGCTCGTCATCAGAAGCGGAACTTCATCATAAAGAATGACCTGTGACCTGGAATCTCTTAGAATTGCAGTGCGATGCGATCATCAACGAGATCAGCTGTGAGCTTAGTTGGGTGTGGTCTTCGCCCACTGCTTTTTCGCGCACCTGACCCACAGTTCACCAGAGCAAGGCCGAACAGTGCGTACTCACGTTTCCTGTCGCCTCTGCCATTAGTTACATCGATAATGAACGAGAGAATTGCTCTGAGAAACGCCTGTTCTGAGACCGTTTGGAGATGCCTTCAACGCGGAACAACAAAGAGGGCTACGATGACAACCCTCGTATCGTCAAACTACGGTACTTGTGATGATTATCTTAATGAGATCAATCAACGAAAGTGTCAACATCGACGAGGGCAGACCTCGAGAAGACATGTCTTTACGACAGCACTGGAATGAGTCACGACCGTTGGTCTGGTCTATTTTTCCGCCTCTCTTGAGCCAAGCGCCGCATTTCGATGTGAGTCGAATCTCGCTCCAAGCTCGGTGATCCCACACAAAGCTGGATGATGACGTGAAAAAAACAGCTGCATTTTTCCATTAGAGGCTTTCTGGCCGTGCCAGTCATTTGAAGTCACGATTTTATCGACGAACATTTCGGGATGAATAACTTGAAGCGTCATCGATCGTCTCACTCCGCACTACTCACGGAGCTATACTATCGCGCGTACGCGGATGATTTGCATTGGCACGTTGAGCTCTCGCCGCTGTTTCCCAGAGCGACCGGCGACAGTCAAGGCAGGAACTCTTCCATCCTGTCAGGGATATTTCTCCGCCGACAAAACGACTGGAATCCGTTAATTGCTCTCGGCGGGAAGCGTTTCGATTGATTTTCGCGGAGACATCGAGTCAGCTCCTTCGGGGCGCTTCGTGTTCCGACCTCGTTCGGAAGCGAAAACGAAAGAACGAGAAAAGCTTGTTGATGTCGCAGCAGCAGAACACAGTAGACTCACTCTCATATAGGGCGATGTCACTCAAGACCGATTTTCGTTGCCGTCAAGGCTCGAGACCGTGGTGTTTCTGCCGCTGTCAATTCGTAGCATGTCCCCACCGGTTGTGGGCCCCATCATGTCGTCTAGCACTACTACAACTACTACCACCACCGGCACGACTGCAGTCTATTCCTGGATGCTTCCTAAAAGGGCTGTCCTATAGCTGAGCAGAAAGTCGGCTCAAACGAAGGGTGCTTAGTCAGCTCCAGGCAACGCGCTTGCCTGAACGAACGAACGAACGAACGAACGATTGGGGCTCACTTAGTCGTGGCCTGTTCTGGCGTAGCAAAATCAAGTTACCAATCAATGCAGGACGGATTCGCTCATCTCAGCCAGCAAACGACAATTTTCTTCTCTGCTCTGTCCCCGAATGACTCGCTAGCGATCCTGACCAATTTGGGGAAATCGCCCGCGCAAAGCCACAACTCCGTGAAATGGCGTCGGTGAGTGAGGCAAGTGAATTTGCGCTCATGACGTCAACGAATCGGGAAAAAAAAGAAACGTTTTTGCTCCTTTCCGGTGATCGGCGGTTTCGATGAATTTCATTCGAACAAAAATGTTTTGACATCAACCGATATTTCCGACGGGGATTCTACATAGTTCATCCACGGTGCTAAACTCGGAAAAATCCAGGAAGTCCACGAGATCAATAACCGGGTCTAAAACTCGGATTAAGGAAAGTCTCTCTACTGTCATGTTTTAAAGTTCATTCGGGCTATTTCGGCTGAAACGTCCAAAACGAATTCGTGATGCAGTATCGACGGCATTCCGGCCCTGAGTGTTTGGACTCAGAAGAATCGGTCGTGAGTTCGGAATCGAATTCGAAACTTCCGAGTTCGATGAGGTGAGCTCCGAAATCGCTCTATATAATATCGTCTCAATTACCGAATGACTCAGTGATGACATGGAATGGGATCTCCTCTGTCAACGAGCGGATCCCCCGCCCCCTCGCTGGAAGACAAGTGTGATGTGGACAACGAGAATTGGTGGATACCCGATACTGGCTTGACTACCACTTCCGCAAAACATAACGATGCCAGCCTCCGCCACAAGCAGCAGCCAAACCACGGTGATTGGTCGTGATGGTGGTTTGTCTCATGTGGTCGCTGAGATCGTTCACGATGAGCTGTTTCTTTGATGAACCACTTCCTACAAAGAGGGCCCCGCTCCACAGGTTGTCACGGCGAATGGTTGCCGTGCTCTACCGACCGTGTTCAAGTCTATGACTGAGTTGGCGTTTTCTCTTTCAGCTCTGTTTGATTCTGAATTCCACAGTCTAATCGCTGTCCTCGAATTCCGTCTGATGACCACGAGTTTCCACCGAATTTCGGCGAAAGTCCACCGATTATGTATCGCTCCGTACCAGATCCGTCTATTAGGTGATGTGTGACGTAAAAAGTGGAACTTTCCGTCGAGAGTATCCGATCGGAGAAGAGAGAAAATGTATCACAAAATATTACTCGCTAGAACAGATATCGGACTTTGCCGATAGGGTTATTAGCGATTCAGCGTCACAGAAACGTGTCTCACGAATACTCCGGCGACGTAACCTTGAAATTCCACTCTTTTTTTTTCTCGCTTTTCCCGAAGTGTTTACTAGCGAAGTACTGCGTCATCAGGTCTTCTGTATCCAGGAGCGACAATCTGTTAACGAAGGAGCCAATGTACGACCACTGGAAGATTTACATTGAATAAATTCTCTGGCGATAAATTCCTCCCAGCTTGAACAGCGAAAGAACACAACTGACTGAGTGAGGAATTCTTCTTCAGGGTCGACTGTGCGTTGCACGAAAATGAAAGTTGCCGAACGGTTTAGTTTTCGCTACGAGGATTCATTCAACGTCGTAAATCTTGGTGAAACGAATGGAAGCTAAAAACAAGAAGCTTCCAAAGGAAAGAATGAAGAATTCTCGCCATATGGATATCATCATTCGGCATGGACACGTTTTTGTCGCAGAAACCAAAGTGAATGGCAGCGCGTAGACGTTTGATTGAGGCTCTCTAGGAATCCTTCCGAAGCGAAGAATTCCGAGCCTGGACTCTACCGCAAGACCAGACGAGCTTCCCTGTGATATCGGATTCGTGATCCTCTTCTGATGGAGCTCGTCCCGACTGAGGCGGCTCCACTTTTAATCAAGGGAAAGCACAAAGTCAACACTCCGTGATCTCGCATGCCGTCACCGAATCACGGCCGTTCAAAGTATGGACTCTCAACTTACGCCGAGCTGATCTCTCAAGACAACTATCGGGGCCTCTC
>JAJSRV010000074.1:494697-651170 GCA_021527715.1 Neoseiulus cucumeris | reverse complement strand
GAGAGAGAGAGAGAGATGAACTTAACCACTGATTCACACAGCTGCTAGACATGAGTTGAAGGTCCTGTCGTTCCAAACGACAGCCAAACCGGCTTGGAATAGAGTTCTGTGGAACGAATCGCAGTTTATTCTTTGTTTATTGCTTTCTATCGATGGTTATGCGGGAAAGTTTTTGCCCGTCTTGTGAATCGAGGTTCGTCGGATACGTGCCGTGATTCACAATGAAACCAAATCGTTTCGTATCACGTGTGGAAGGGTTTGGCGGGCGATCGACCGGATATGCGCGGATGTAATAGTACGGCTACAACAACAACAACACCAATTGCAGCTCGTCCGTCCGAATTCATCGTCGAACGAAGTGACTTCTGGCTGATGTTGATCCTCAGGGGCTTTTCCTGTCGGCTCCCCCGATGTCGCGTCAGAAGCTTTTTTAGTGACTTTTTTCTGCCGCATTCGACGGTGGGCCGAGTACTCGACTCGGACGTCGCGTTGTATTTCTCCGATGATAGTGGTCGCATCGCGGGGCAGCCACTATCAGGAGGCACCAGTGCCCCTTTAAGGAATCCCAGATGCTTTGCTTCAGTTACTTGTCTTTACTCGCGTACATCAACGGTTGTTGTTTCGGATTGTTGTTCGTTTGCCGAGAGCGAATCTGAGGCTTCGAGCGATGCAAGCTCCTGCCGAAAGAGCTGAACGATCACAGCTTGGAAGCGTGGTGACAAGACTTGATGAAGCAAAATGTCTCCGAGCTCGAGCCTGCAGCCAACCGGTCGACCGACCGACCGACCGAAATCCCGATACGTAAACGGCATCCGTCGCACATTTCTGACTAACGGTTCCGTTGCTGCCAACAGGCGGCGTTCAGTCAGTTCAACGGCTCCGGTGCGGTCGTCATTACTTTGTCGACATCAGCCTCGGATGCGATGTCACTGGCAGTCGGCGGCGACCGCGAGCTTGTCTCGGACGATGTGTTTTCCGGAATTTTCGGGTTTTGTGGAGAATTAAATTTTCTGTTTTGTCGGCGACCAACATCATCGCCGTGTAGAAACCGAAGTTTCCCGCCCTTTCTTTGGCTTCAACGGTTTTAAACTAGAAAAGAAGAGAAAAGGAAACAAGTGAAAAAGATTTTGTTTCCTTACGTCAACAATGGGAAGAACGGGGCGCGCCGACGAGAGGGTCACGTGCTGCTTGTTCGGTTTGCTTGAGGAAAAAAGAATGAAGGAGACAACAAGAAACTGGCGGAAAAAAACGCTGAAGCATCGCTTGGACGTGGTTCGTTGGCTGAAAGTAGCCTCTTAGCGATGCTCCGGGTGCGCGTTCCAGCTAAATGATAGCTTGGCATGAACTTCGATCGCGAGTTCTGATCCAAATCGCAACTAAGCCAACCGTTGAGTCGCTGTCCAAGTGAAAAAAGAAACTGTCGAGTTGTGAGCAACTCATAATGAAAACTTCTGGAGAAGCAAGCGTGCGGAAATGAAGAGCTTCGTGAGTCTGCCTCGAAAACGGTCAAAATGTTCACGTATGCATTCGTTTGTCCAAGCATACATTCGCTTGTTTTCAAATACATATGCCTGGTGTATTCGTCTCTTGTTCATATCGTTTTCTCGATTCCGTTTCCATCCGATCTTCTTTAGTTTTGTTGTTCTTCTTCACTTTTTTTACGAGAAGTGGGTACTCACTAATTGATTACCGTTCTCTCTCTCTGTGTCAGTTTGATTGAAGACATTGTTTGCACACCACACGCGATATCCATTGATTCACCAAGAGTAGTGCTTCTTTTCTCTTCCCCGAAGTTTGAGCACTATGGTCGACAAGTTGGCGGAAAGAACAAGATGAGGTTGTCACCTGTCGTCGTTCAACTGGGTAACTGTGCCGAAAGCGGGACGCTAAAGCGTATGAATTGCTCTCCTTCGACTCCGAACAAACATCGGCTTAGGGGAGGATGTGTCATTGAGGGATAGTTTACAGGGAACAAGCAACATTCCGCTTTCGGCATGCAAATCGAAAAGTTTCCAGGTAGGCCGACTCTCTCTCTGCGGTCGGTGTACCACGCGCCCGCTGCTCTTGGCCCATTGTGGTGGACTCGGTCAAACTGGCGGTCCCGGCGCGTTGGGAACAGTTACAGCCGTCGGACCAACGACCGATGGGAACTAGTTCCAACTCCAGCGCCGCCGCCGCCCAGCTAACTAGACGGACTAATAAACGGAAAAATCCAGTGGCCGCGGAGCAGGCACCCTGCATGATCGTTCTCGTATAATTATGCGCATCGCATTAGGCTCATTGTGCTGCTCAGGTGGCTTCTGTTCACCTCTCGAGGGAAAGCTAAACGCGTTGTCATCTGGAAGAGCGTCGCACGCGATCGACGGCCACAAGGGCGGAGGACGCGCGATGATCTGGAAGCTCGGAGCTGATCCACTAAATGTTTTTGTCGTCGTGAAACATAGCGGACAAAATGACGCCAGACCAGCGAGAAGAGACCATCAAATTCTCGGATTCGTGACATTCGCGTGATTCGTCTTCTGGAGCTGATGATGATTCTACTACGCGCCTTCCAAATTGCTCGTTTCTTCGCTCTTTTCCTTTCTTTATTTTGCTCTCGCTCAACAAATGCCGGCGAGCGAGCTGATTTGTCGGACGCCGAACAAATTGGTCTAAATTGTAGAATGAGTTCGTCGCTTCATGCGTGCGAACCGCGGGGCATTCTGAACACTTACTCTGACTGACTATTTCACTTCTGTCTTCGTTGTGGTCGTTCGCTCATTGAAGGAAAGTTGTTCTGGCGGTCGACTTCTCTCTCAACTCGGTGTCTGTCATTCTGTTGTCTCGATGCTTTGTGTTTATGACTTCTGTTGTTCGTTGTCAAAAGTGTGATTCGCGATCGAGAGAGTTCTCCGATCAAGTGCTGAGGAATCGAAACATCCGTTCACTCGCGTTCCAGTCTAAACGATTATCATAAAAGAAAAAAAATTGATCACGGTGATCAATCTTGCGTCGAGTTAGTCAGTCAGTGAGTCAGTGTTGTGCTCCAGTGGATCATATTGAGCCGCTTGTCCGAATCAACTCATGTATCACCGATTACGGCACAAACTCATCTTGTTCATCATTTACTGAACCAAGCCTCACTTTTTCGGCCCTCGCTCGACGTCGTTGTTTGAACGAACATCGCTCGCCAATCCCTAACGGGCGGAGAATCGACAAGTAGCTAAAACAAAATGAATACATGAACGAGAAAAAAAACGAGCAATTCAAGTAGTGGACGACCGCATTGGCGTTCTTTACTTCGAAGGTAAAGAAACTTCTTCCGTGGGCCGTCTCCGATTTCTTTCGTTTCCCTTGGAGCCCCTGACTCGCTCGCGTCCGCAAAGTTCGGACCTCTGCGAGGGCCTCCCTCCGCGCTATGTCGATGATGATGATGACGTTGCTGCTACTTCTTCAAATGCTGAAGTTAACAAGCGATCGACCTCGATGATGAAGAGCAAATCGAGGACTCACTCACGCTCATGAGCTACCGAACGCGTTTTTTTTTTTTTGATCGCTGAGGCCCTCATTTGCTAATAGTTCCCCCTCCCCCCAACTCCTCCCGTTTGTTTTTTCTGCTTTTTTGATTCTTTTCGCGCCGTGAACTCACAATTTTCTGCGTTTAATGACCGATCACGAGTCCGCTTGCCCCCCTCGTTGTCCAACACTCGATCGAGTTCCTGATGAGGAGGAACGGACTTCGTAAAATTTACGGAATTACGGAAAGGGCGAAAGCGCCCTTTTCGGGACTTCTGTTTTGTGCGGGCTCGGTCGCCCAGAGCAGAAACGGTGGCCACCTGCGAATTCAGCGTCGCTTGTCGAAATCTTTTGATTCGAAAGGCGACTCGAAATCAGCCCGCGGTCATTGGGTCATCTTACGTAATCGTACAGGAACGCGAGGCCGGCACAAGCGTCGAACTCACCGTGGGACTCAAGGGGCATCGGTTCGTCTTCTGAGAAAGAGGCAGACAGCTAGTCGGACTTCAATTTCGCCGAGCTCCTTCGACGAACTCACGTCCAGCGAACGAGCAGACGAATCGCTGGGGGCGAACGCTGACTCTTTACGACTTTATGACAGCGAGCGAGCAAGCAAGCATATTTTTTTCCTCTGGCGGCGTTTCAAAAACTTGAATCCAGCGCCGCCCGGACTCTTCGAGAAGCGAAACAAAGGAAAAAGCGTCTTTCACCCTCTGCAAGCGTCGAAGATAACGGATCGATCAAATCAGTCTCTTCGGTGTTCACACGTCTGTCGTTTGATCGGTCGAGATGTTTCTTGACATGCGACCCTTTTCTTTCCACACACGAAACTGGTCTGTTATTAAAACTCGAAGCGTCAGGAGCAAAGAGCGACGCATTCCACAAATCAATGGAATCATTCAGTTTGAATTACTGGGTTCGACCACCGCGCCGCTTTTCCGCCTTCGTCGTGACTCCGACAAGTCTGGCGACGCCTCCGATCTCTTAGAGAGATGATTCGGAGCAGTGAGAACAGACTTCACGCGGAGTCGCGACATTCGTCAAGAAGATGTTCTTCATTTCTCCCCCTTTCTGCGTTCGTTCGTTCGTTCGTTCGATGTGTCGTCTGTGAACGGAGTATTTTTCTCCAAAGTGAGACCTAAATTATCTGTTACATCATCGGCAAGCAACTGCACCTCATTCGTCTCAGCGTCTTGCTGTGAAACGGTGACCTAGATCCAGCGGATTCGGCAGATCAGTCACCAGAAAACTGTGTATCACCACCACCACCGAAATCATCGCTGCTGCCGCCGCCACCGCCATCATTATCAGCAAAAGTAGTTTCGTGCAGAGCCTCTGTTTCGGATCAGGTCGGCTAGTTGAGGCACAGTTGAAAGAACGAACCAGAAGTTGAGTCGGTGCGGGCGAGCTGTGGCCAAATTCACGTCGATCGATCGATTCCTCAACCGCAACGCCATGTTCTGCTTTGTCTGAATCAGAGACGACCTCTGGACGGAGTTCGGATTTCCACCAAACTTCATTTGACGGAATCTTCTCCGGCGACATCGGACGAATCGAAGGCGTCCAACAGGAGCTGTGAGGACGAAGAGGCCGCCGCGATCGATCAGACAATAAATCCGTGAGGGATCGTCCGAGCAAAGAAAAGAGAGAATTGAATAGAAACATATTTTATTTATTTCGATTCGACGTTTGTCATCGAGTGGTTTTTTTCTTCTGCGAGTTTCGAGGTCCGAATGCCCCACAAAGGCTGATGATGAAGATCGTCGGCTGACGGAAGGGAAGCGAATTCTGGAACAATTTGAGTGGCGGGCTGAGTTGTGAGATCATCCGTGAAGTCGACCGGCCGACCCGAAGACGCTCAGAATGTCAAACCGAATACCGGGCAGAAAAGCGAAATAAAAACGCGACAGTTGCTCGTTCCCTGAAACGCTATTTGCCTTAGCTGTTTCCAAGAGCGAGAATGAGGTTTTCCAATTATTTCGGCGGAGTCTAGGAAACACCGAATGTGATGTAAGGTCCACTCTCGCGACTTCCTGATTCGGACAGTCGCTTGATGCGTCTCCGTGTTCTTCTGTCAAGCTCGTCTTCCGCGGAGACATATTCAAGGATAGCACCCCGCGGTGACGCGAGTATTACGACGCTGACGGATGCGATGATCGAGATGATTTCAACTCTGTTCGCAAACACGAGTTGTCGCAGAACGGGAAGTCCGTTCATTTGAATCCATCCACCGCTTCGGAAAACTTGCTCCACTAGCGGCTGGGCGGTCGTGTCGTTTACAAAAGCATCCTTAAACGGTTGATAAACTCCGCGTTTCTCTCTTTCTCTATCTGATTCGTCGAGACTGTCGTTCTAGGTCACTGCGTCGGAATCATTTTGTTTTCGGGAGAAAAGGCTCGTGATTCTGGCCAGTTCGTAAAGTAACGATTTCTTAGTGAATTGAGTCATCGCGTCGTTCGGGAATTTCAAGACGCCGCCCTCCTTTAAGATGCCAGACAACTCCTCCGCTGTTCCCGACCTTTTCGAGTCGAGGGAGGGAGTTTCTGGAAGAAGAATTATCATCGAAACTGAATCACAATGCTCACGTTCATTAACCCGCCATCTCGACAGTGTTGATGTTACGTTATCTGAGGTCATCTTATCGAGGCGTCTCGATGAAAAAAAAAAAAACATTCGATGCTATCGTCGGAGCACATTTGTTCAAAGAAGCTTCTTTCTGAACGAACGAAAAACTCTGCCTCTCGTTTGTCTTGATGTGTACCCCGGCATCAAGCTTCTTGCCGGCTTGCTTACCGCGGGCTACGAAACGTTGTTATGCTCCAGATGCTCCGGACGGAAAGTGGCGAAAAGCGCCGAAAAACCGCTCCAGAACTCTTAAAACATCAGGGCTTCTAACTAACGGAATTGTGGAGCGAACAGACGAACGATTCATCCAGCCAGCCACAATCCTTTTGCGGAAGAACTTTCTTTGAGCCAACGGTACGACAGAGAATATGTACGTCGTCGATGCCGACGGACTGGGAAACGAATTTCTTTTTTTGACTTCGGCTCGCCGGGTCCGAGTTCACGCTGTCCGATGAAGACAGATGGAAGTCGAATTCCTCGGAAAGAATTCCAAAGAGCTCCCGATTAATCAGTCCCGCAAAGCGACCGGGACATAAATATTCTTTTCGAAGATATTGTACACAGATTGTGAGAAGAAACGGTTTGGAAACTCGCCGGCGATTCAAGGAATCGAATGACATGAGCTGTCACCTTCGTTGATTTCTCCTCAGAGTTCTCGTTCGACTCATTAGTCGGAGGAAGCAAAACGCATCGTCAACTCTGTTATCAAATGTTGCCGCAATTAAAACGACGACCGCGCCGGCGTGTCCCATGTCTTCGATTCGTTTTTTTTTCTCTTCTTGGCGAAACCGATTCCCCGAAATGGATCGAACGCTATCTCGGCCTCACCCAACCCGCAGAAAAGAGCTCTCTCAGGGCGAAGTTCGGATAAGAAACCAAACCTCTCGTACCATGCTATGACGGATGACGTCAAACGAAGTGCAAGACGCCAGCCACGGATGTCAATGAGCGTTCGGACTCGGAGGTTCCGCGTCATGAAGTTTCTTTCTTTCGTTCTTTCTTTTTCATCTCAAAGTGGGAATTCGTTTCATTTGTTGAAACGAGTGTTCATCCACATTCGACGTTTGAAAGACAAACAGGCAACCTGCACGACTTTGGCCCAAAACAACTGATGGGACGTTAGTCAGTGAAATTTTGAAGAGTCGTTTCACCGATTGTTGTGGTCGTTCGTTCGTTGAATGAATGGATCAATCAATCAATCAATCAATCAATCCGTCACTTCATCAGCTCAGAAATCAACCGAATACTCCAGGGATGAGTTTCTCGAACGAATCGGCCGCGGACGCGATTGATTCCGAGAGGAGCCGACACTAACAAATATTGAAAACCAGATTACCGTTACTTTCGATCTGGAGCGATCCGGCGTCAACGGCATCGACCGAGGCAGGGCCGGCCGGTCGGATGGATGGATGGATAGTTGAACGAAGAGTGATTTATAATTAAACGCGAAAAGTTCGATAATTTTCGAAAGAATCGGCGCATCGAACGAAAATGAATCAAAAACTGTTTCGAATCGATGATTCGGGGCGCGTTGACAGTGGCCAAACAGTCGAACAATGTCGTCGATACCGTTGGTGGTTGTGGACAAACTCACGGTTTTCACTTGTTGAGCTTGTTGGTGACGGCGCGCAAACACAAATGTCACGGAAGCGGCCGTTGAAAGATTGCCGCCACCACGGTGTGTCAGAAGAATGACCAGATTGCGGTCTGTCTGGCAGAGTCACTCTGAATTCGGGCACGCACGGAAACAAAACAAACCCAGCACGGTTGTGTGATGCCACCGGGACCTCTGACCCTCTGACATAAGCGGAATCATAATCGTGCTTCGCAACGAGAAGAAAAATTCCGCCAAAAAGGATTCGTTCACCACAACGACAACGCTCTCACAATTTTTCGCTCGGGGAAAAACTTTTCCTTCAAACTTCGTCAGAAATGAGTCGACTTGATTGCGATTCCGAAGATTCGTCGATTCGTTGGGAAATTCCCTTATGAGGAGGGCGATCGGGCCTGACTTTCGAAGTTTTGAACTTCAGTAAAGTTCTCTTGAGGACGAGAACCGTCGTCCCTTCGCAAATAAGCGCTTCGATAAGACCTGCAATCACGGAGAAATCATCCATTGAAGAAAGAGCCACGCGAAAGGGTTCAATGGACGACGAGTTCGACCTCTCGATGGTTGATATTTCTCTCCTATGTCGATGATGCTGTCAAACGTGGAAGCTGCCGAGACGAATTTCTCGATGCGTTCTTTGAAATCACATCTATCTGAAATCACACACACATCGAAAACTCGCTCAGAAGTCAACAGTACTTCTGACAGAGAATGAACTCGATGTCTATCAGACCACGTTACGTTTCTAATATCTGCTTCGACTGTTTCTGTTCCTGATTCTTCATTTGCAAAAGAAATCTCCGTTCTAGCCGAAAGACGAGCGATTGTCATTGAAATTTGCGAGCAGATGCGGAACTCGTTCATTTTGGCGAGTCCTCGTGGAACTTTTGTGAGTTGAGAGGTCTCGGTTTCGCCGACGGATCGCGAAAAGGGAAAACGAACCGTTCGACAAAGGCTTCGAACGTTCCGCCGCGTCGGAGAGCGCATGATGATGAATTCATGAGCTTCACCTACAACACTACAAGCGCGGCATTCGTTGTTCGAATCGACTCAATCCATAACGATAAGCCGGAGTCACTGTTGGGTGGATTTCGTAACAACAAATCATTGTATCTCGACTGAACTGAACTGGTGGATTCAGTTATTTCTTCTTTCTGGGACATCTCTGGGCTGGGCTCCTTCCTCCTCGCCAACAATTCGAGAACAATTCAATTTTATTTCTGGATGAAGCCCTTTGCGTTCGCGATCGAAGACACATATTTTGTCCCCGTGATTCTATTCTTCGACGCTGACAACGGGAACTCGTGAGCTACCGGCCGCAATCTCAGCTCACCCGGACTTATTGACAGATTTATCAAAGTCCTCACTCAATCAGATGCGAGAACCGGAATTATGAATCAGATTTCCAAACTGAAGTCGGCTAGAATCGAATCGAGAAGTTTTCTTCTCAGAATCGGAACTCCTCTTTCGGCAGATCCGGGACACTAAAGGAGTCCGTGATTTGCCGAAATCGCTCAAATATTTCAATGGAATCGAATGCGTGTTTCCGATCGATCTGTTCTCCGATTCAAACATCCGTAGGTGCCGTGCAACAATTCATCAACCAAGAGACGAACTCCTAACGCTACTTGTCGCGCAATGCTTCTCCGGCTGCAAGCACGGAATCAGAGCGAGCAAGAGATCAAACTCGGTGTGACATTTTCGCGCTGAATCGGCATTCATGAAAATATGTTGCCCCTAAGAGACTCTGACATCTGTGTCGCTCCAACGTCGGATACAGAAACGTTCTGACACAGTGAAAGCGAGCACAAGAGAGACGGCTGTGTGTCAGATCGAGACTTCCATGTTCGGATTCAAAACCAGAATTCAAATCCTCAATGAAACTTTCTCATTTCAGTCGGCCAGTGCAGCTACCCCGGTTCTCCGGCTCACTGCGAAGTCACATTCTCGGATTCCGAGCTCCCGGTCGGATCCACTGCCTACTACCACTGCGATCCTGGATACGAACTCCTCGGACCAGGAACTAGACGATGTGTGGACAACGGAACCTGGGTACCGAGCGGGATCCCGTTTTGTGGTGAGTTTTCTCAACTGTTTCCCTGCTGGAAATCTCCTCGGAACAAGAAGGGAGATGAACTCGGTTGTTTCTTTTTTTTTTTTTTGATTCCATCAAAGCGCTTGACGTCGGATCCGCGAGTGAACATCCGAGTGAACCGATCTAAAACCGAATCGAGAAGGTGCGAGGGCCCGCCAAAAGAAAGCCATGGGCTTATTACAATGAAATTTGTTCGCTCTTGGATTGAACGTCATTTCCTTTAGGCAGAAGCGGTGGATTTTTTTGCGTAGGCGGTCATTCTCGTCCGGTCAACGTTCTTTCTTCGCGCACACCTCCGGCGTCAGACGCGAAGCGAAGAATCGCCGAAACATCTTCGGAGTTCTATTCAATATCAACCAGAAAATCGCATCTGTCTAGTCCCGTTTCGCGGAGTTTCCACTTCTGGAAATTGCTCCCGCGTAGCTCCCGAGCGTGAGGAACCTGGAAATCATTCGAGGGCGTTTCAGCGAGCCGAGAACCTCCTTTTATGATGCAAAGCGAACGAAAACAGGTGCGACTTCTCTCGATGGATATCAGCGGAACACTGTTTTCACTGTTTCGAGTAACCGATTCGAAATCGAGTCCGTTTCTCTGTCGCTGATTTCCGAAGTGTCTTCACAGAGCTCGAATCGTGCGAGTTCTTGTCAAAGGGATTTTATTGCCCGAACCGAATCAGCTCTCGTGTTCGAAAGACTCACTCAGACGACGTTGCACATCCTCTCACTCAGTTGCTTCTCTCCCGCTCTACGAGCTCTGCAGAAGAACAGGATCCGAGAATGGGCTCCGATAGGAGCTTAGTTTCCCGTTTCCTAGCTGCCTTTGTGGCGGCTCTGCTTGGGAACAAACATCAGCTTCAAAAAAGCAGCTTCCCCCTCCACGTAAGACTAACAAGCTCTCGTCGCGAACACCTCAGCGTCATGTTCCATCTTGTTTTGGATCGTCAACCCAAGAATCCTTATAACTGAACGAATTCGGTCCTGGTTTCCTGGAACTTCGGTTCCTGAGTGAGAGTGCTGCTGCTAATTCGGGGTCGATGCCCAACGAAGCGAACGAGAAAGAGAGAGTTCGAGGGCCTACCTTGCGCCGAAGGGCTATCGAGGGCTTCGTTACGAAGGGGATCATGACCTCAGGGAGTATCAACAGACAGCAATAAGGGCCCTCGAAACAGTATGCCGCTCCTCTCTGCTCAGGTAGCGACAGCCGGTGACGGGGAACTTTGGAATGATCATATAGGTCGATAGTTTTCCCTCGAGTGCCGACTCCAAACTGCAACTCCACTCGATTTGACCGATGCCGAGGTTGTCGAGAGCTCCGTGCTCGGAGGAACAAAGACTTCCAGCTTGATTTCGAGTTCCGAATATTCTCGTCTCGGAGTTTCTGGAGATGAAACGGGAGTAGTTTGTGAAAGCCGATGCTTCGCAAAGCCCCGATTCTCTCGCCGCGCCGGTCGTCGTTGCACGCGTCCCGAAATAACGAAATCTCGCCTCGTTGATTTCATAGCAACCGGATTTGCTTTCTCAGTCAGATCCGGTTGCACGGGGCTTGACTTCAAAAAGCGACAACTGATGACGAAGCCCGCCTAGAAAGTTGAACAGCTACGTCTTTCCATTCAGACACTTAGCCGTTGGATCGCCCAACACCTAACAAGGAGGAAAAGACGAACACTTTCTCCTCAACAAACGAACGACTTTGCAGCCGAGCACTTTTGCTCCTGATTCTACGTAGGTTATTTTGGCGAATTTCATATTTTATCGCGATCTTACTGATAAGGAACCGGGACTCTGGCGGAATCCAGAAAGAGAAGAAAAAAGAGAAATTCTCGCTGGTGAGCAAGAACGTAGCGGTTTTCTAGAACGGGTCGTTGCTCAGCCACCGAAACTTATCACGATTTGCGGCGCTTGCGGAGGTGCTGCTCCCGTACTTTCTCAGACCGTGGGAGAAATGCATATTGCCACTGTCACTTTCCCTTTTGATCGAGCGACGTCTTTCAGAAAAGCGTTTCTGTTGCATCCGCCACCTCCGTCGCTTCCGATGCCGTTAAGGCCCACACACTCACTCGCTTGCTTGCTTGCTTGCTCGATCGGACCGGTGCCCGTTTCCATGCCCGCTTGGTCACTGTTAGTTCTGGTGCAGGACCGAGAGTGATTTACTGCGGGCCAGGCAGGCAGGCAGGCTGGTGGTCAGAATTGCGGAATGGAATCGACGAGAAGCAGTTCCGGAAATTCCGGACGATCGCACCGCCGCGCCGCTCCTGCTGGCAGCGTGTGGCTACCAAAGCTGCCGTGTTAATTGACTCGTTTCCGACACGCGCGATTTCCGAAAGCCTCAACCGATTCGAGCTCTCTCGTTTTGGAGGATCATTGGCCACTTGTGGCTACGACCTCCAACGCGGGCTTTTCTTCTCCTGAGCGCGCTCGACGATCATTGCCATTTGTTTAAACTGTTCGAACAGAACTTGCCCATTAGCTCATTAAGACACTCGGCTGGAACAGCTGCTGCTGCTGCTGCTACTTTCGAGGTAGTTACAGTGCGCGGGCCGAGTCGACTTCCAGCGTTCATTAAGCTCGAAGAAAACATCGAGGGACCCTCGGAGAGCTCCACGGCGGGAAACTTGTCAAAGGATCCGAGAGCTAGTTCGCTGTGAGCTCATCGGGACATGAAACAGATTGGAGTCTTTTCATCGTTATCTTTTCTCAGTTGGCGAATCGGGAACTCACGGTTTCTCAAGTGCAAGTGAACAAACCGTTCAGGCCACGAGCGCAGTCGGTAAAGTCGAACAGCATTCGGCTTGCCCGGTGACAGTCGCTGCAACCGATTTCTATCTCGACGCCCCTTCACGCTTTTGAACATCGGGACCAACCGCGCCCTTAAGCAAATGCGTGCCTTACGACCACCGACTACATCGGCCTGCCGCGATGTCATCAAAGTTTTCTTCTCTGGCAGAGGGTGCAAACCCTCGGTGATCCGAGGATGAACTCGGTTGACGTCTGCTGGAGATTATCTTCTTCAATCATAAATCGAAGATTTCCTATACGACAAGTTCTCGCTGGTTTGTTTTTCGCGCATTCGGGTTCGTTCTTTGACAGTTCACGGATTGAAACGCGTTGTCGTCTTAGCACTGAACAACGATGTAGCCGCCGAAGTTTGTTTGTTTGTTGGCGGCACGGATCTCCTCAAGTGGAATGTCGCGGGCGGAAAGCAAAACAAGAGAGATGATACGGAACTTTTTGAATATTTCAAGGCGTGCCTCAAAGGCAAACACGAGTTTTTCGGCTCAGTCGGATGATGAAATTTCAAAAACGAAAAGAAAGAAAAAACCAACATCAGCCGCAAGATTTAAGCCTCTGTGAAGATTCGCAACACTAAATCACTGGACCTGGCGACGATTCCAACTTTCTCCGGCGCGGCGTGTTCAACATTTCCATAATGTGTATCTTTCGCATTCGATGAGGATCGCTTCATGGGAACATAATCACGCTATGGCTTCTCAAGGGAAAAATTACGCTTTCCGATCGATGGGCATTCCCATAAAATGGAGCTGTAGAAACAGAAACGACTGGATAGAAGACGGCCAACCTGATCTTGTTCGCGAACTGTGATTTCGCGCAGAAGTCGATGCGGTTGAAACCGCTGAACTCCTTCCAGCCCGCAGTGAGTTCATTTGAAAACATGAGTTTCGTGTTTCGTGGCGCCGACCGACGCGTGTTCAAAAGAATCTCAACCAAAAGCTGGTCTTCTTTGCATTTTGCTTTGAGCACAATGAGATTCATCTCAAAGGAAACACGATCGAGCTATCGGAAGTATCGTCTGGAGAGACGCGATTGTTCATTTCCCGACTCCAGTTTTCCGGAACGAAGAGACCGACGGAGACATCGTTGCGTTCAGACGGTCATTCTGATCTGGTCTGCCACTGGAAAATTATGGGGGCACCTTCATTGATGGTGCGAGCTGTGGACATGAGCGTTGTTAAATTGCTCGCTCAGAAACACGATCGGACTGAAGAACGCATTTACGATGGACGGAAGGTACGTGAGAGGACGATCGCTCGAGAGAGAGAGAGAGAGAGAGACATACATATGTATTTCGTCTCTAGGTTCCAACTTCATTCGCCTAACTGAGAAGCGATGATCACGATCGACTTCTGCCTTCTGGAATGGACGAACAGGGCAATCGAAGTTCTTCTCTTTTCTTCTTCTCGTTCGATTCCTTTATTTCCCTGTTCGGCCGCTTAGTGATGCCATCCAACAACAGTCGGTCGATGGCGCGGCACAGTCAACCAGCGGCGGCGCGCGTTCTTCTAGTTGTTCGGAAGTCGGCTCGGGCTGACGGGCGGCACCGGCACACATTGAAAGCAGAAAATTGAATGTTAAAGACGAACGAAAATAATCAACAATTCGAAGACACGAGGAGGAAGTTCCCGATCATACATAAGTTGGGAATTCGCGCGACCCGGGTAGCTCTTTCGTGGGCTCGGTTCGCTCGTTGGCGATTTCTTTGCTTGGTTTGAGCTTCTTTTCGATTCAGCAGCACCACCGCCGCCGCCACCGCATAGAAGTTTTCCTGGACGACGCCTCGTTCGTTCGGCAGGTTGACTCCGATATTCAAAATTCTGCCCCGTTTTCGTTGGGCCGCGACGCAGCAGGCCGAAGAATGAAATGAAGCAACTTTCTCTTTCTTCCAATCGTGGGCGCCGGATATGCGAAGATTAGTTTTGCATTTCTGGGCGTTTACCCGACTCTGGCGCGCTTCACAATTAACTCCGCCGGAATTTGTGCCAAACGATGTCTACGCTTTGTAATTCCGCGCCGACCCGTGCATTAATTTAAAACCAATTCGCCATTTATTTTCTGCACGTTGCAACAATTCATCTTCCGACCGTGAACTCCACCGCTTATTGAAGCAGAGTTGAATGGTATCTCGATTTCGAAGTGTTCAATTCTTGGTATCGGAAGAATTGAGCAGCAATTCAGAAGAATCACGAACAATGTTGGAAAACGCGGAGGAATCGCGTTCGGAACTCCCTGTGGTGACTGCGAATCCAATGATCCGCCGCGTTTGTCAATCGGTACAGTTGGAGAATGAATGAATGAAGTAATGAACAACGATTCCTCGATCTCGGTCCGCGCAGTCACATTCGACTTCCTTCCTTAATAAGGGTGCAAACAGATTCGAATTGTCGATTGCTCCGTTCGCACCGGAAAACCCTTGGGGCATTGATTTCCGAAACGTACCAGGGCGCACACGTCGCACGTGCGTCTGCCTGAAGCATTTGGGAAACCCGGAGGAACGAGAATATCCGCGAAAAGCTCCTCGATCGTCGCCACGGAACCGTTGTTTTGGATCAGAAATCCTCGTCACGAGCGATCCAGACAGTTCTTACGAATTTCGGTTCCTACTTCGTGAATCACTTCGCTGCGATGATTCCAGAAGGAATTCGTTGATTGGGATTTTGCCACAATTGGGTTCATTAGCTCGAACGCGTATTGGAAGATTTCCATCTCACGCCACCTGGTGGTTTTCTCTTGAAATCAAGCGGGAACAGTTCTGAAAGGAAAGTCCCTCGATACGGATAGAGCTGTGACGACGATTTCGAAGTTTGTCGAAGACGGATAAAGATAAACGGATGATTCCTCGAACAGGAGGCCGCGGTTCTAGACCGACGTCGACTTCCGACCGTGTTTGTTTTCCTTTTTTTTTTTCTTCGGAAATCGCCGTCCCGGAGACAGAGCGTAATACAGAAAGAGACGAGACGAATTAACTAGGTCAGTAGTTGCGGCTGCTGGTGTCCACAGGTGCTAGACGAGATCTGTTCTTAGTAAGTGAATCGAACAGTTCAGAGTCGGCTTGACGCGGCGCCACCGACGTTTCTCTGAAAGAGCGTTTCATCCCAGGAAGTGACTTCACTCTTGATCGGCACTTTTTCTCCTTTTCTGATGATGATGGAAGAAAAATGCGGACGAACTTTCTGGTGGGCGCTCCCAGCGATTTCAACTGAAAGTCACCCGCGTCCTCCGATCCATTGTTTCCAATCATAATTGTCACCGTATCGCCATGGTCTCATTACACGTCGATTGTGCTGGAGGCACTTTGTTTTCCTCGTTTTCCTCCGTTTGCTGTAGTTTGTTGGAGGACACACTACTCGAAAAGCTCAATCGAAGTCCGAACGAATCAATTCTGTTTGTTGGCTTCGATACTCGGCGGCCAACGCAAAACCAACTGCGGATGTCAATCCTGCTCGATGTCATTCGGTTGAGATTTTCCATTGGAGAAAAAAACAACCTTGACGCTCTCAACCAGTTCGTGGGTGTCATCGGTTCCGCGGCCTTGGTATGTCAGAGTTTCATCGAGTACTTCGATATCGCCGGATTCATGGCTGCTACCTATTTCATCGGACTCGACTCCGCGAAACTCCTGCGTTTCCTCCTCGAAATGTTGGATTTTTTCCGTCACTCCCTCGGATTCTTTCCGCCTCTGCCCCTGCTGACTCGGGACCCGAAACGAAAAGACAAATATTTCCTCCCATTAGCTCTTTGTTCCGCCTTCAAGTGAAAACAATATTGACAGTTAAATGGATTGGGACGTACTTGACATATCTGACACATCGCTCCGGTTTTTCCCTCCTCCGAACTCCCGCTCGTTCGTTAGTCCCGTCGGTCGAACAAAATGTTCTCATCGAGCGGTGGTCGAGACGTTTGTGATCGCTGCTTCGAAATTCGCCGCACTTTATGATGAGAGTGATTGTTGAGATTCTGGACAGCGTCCAGCGAGATCCAGAACTTTGGCACAGCCGCACTGGAACTACTTTTGTCTCATATCGACGGCTGTTCTTCGGCCGAGAAGACGTCGGTCGCGCCGGGAAAATCTCATTTCCGACCGTGAATAAAAGTGTGCTGGTGATTGATGATTGATCATCCCTGGACCGAGTCGAACCCCTGTGGGCTTTTCGCGGCCACCAACCGATCTAGTACAGAACGGAGTGCGTTCCAAAACGAAATTCGAAGAGTGGTGGCAGACGCACCGAATTCAAAACGCTTGCCCCGAGCGCCACGGTTTACGTTGCAGGCTGAGGCACTTACTTGATTGGTCAGAAATGGATCTTCTTCGTCTTGTTGTGGCCAACACAAAAGATGTTCGTTCGCTCATCCCCTGAAACTGAGAGACGAGTTCCCACGCTGGAAACAATCAAAAACGAAACGACACTCGGAATTCTCTTCTAGATTCGCAAACCAAGAGCGACACTGTGCACGCCATCGACGAAATAAGTTTGAAAAAAAGCTCCACAATCCGAGGATCCGCCTCAGCGTGCGGTCGACCAAGTGAAAACGTTCACTCCGATAGCTAATCTCTCAGACAGTCAGTTAACGAGTCACAAACGCGAATGCAGGCAGAGAAGATGTTAAGCGGTTCGGACCTCTTGGTCAGATGAGGCAAACGAGATGCAAGATTGATTGGAACTCTCAAATAGCGATTCACCCGAGCACGCGCCTGAAGAAGAAAATCTCGTTGACGGATAGGCTAGGCGCCGCCGCCGCCGCCGCGGCCGTAATCGTTTCCGACCACTCAACTCCCGATTCGGGCGGAGATAACTCGTCGGTTTGGCTTGCCTGGTCAACCACTACCTTACCAAATCCCTTCCCCCTCCGGTCAGCTAAGCTGGGACGAAGTTGCCGATGAGTGAATTTCCGATGCCGATCATTGGGAATAACTTGTTGAAATCTACTTTAGGGGTCCGCTGTCACCGCGAATAACAGAGATAGCGTGATATTTGAGAACGAAACCAGAATTCAAACTCCTCAGAATTGAATGATCGGAAAATCGAGGTATTAAGCGATGATTGATGTTCCAGTGCTCAACGTGGCAGCTGGAAAGGCGCCGCTGCAATCTTCGACAATAGGAGGTGGGATTCCGCAGAAAGCCGTCGACGGATCCACTTCGCCATTTTTCAACCCAGACACCTGCTCGCTGACAGATTCCGAAGCCAGTCCTTGGTGGTAAGTGACAATTCATCTTATTATCTCGCGTGAAGCTCGCGTTTCCTTCTGTCACTTCGACATCGTTCTCCTTTATTTTCCCACTTCATGATGTGCAGAATATTATTATCTTTTCCAATGAGAGAAGTTGTCGACTTCGCGGAAAATTAAATTCGAGACTCGACGCGTCATTCATGCTTCGCTATCCTCGGAGTCTGGGCTCTGGCTCGCTCGTTTCGCAAACTGAAATTGAACGATCCCAGATGCTGAGCAGCAACAAAGTGGAAATTTTTCCGTCAAAAATATTACGGCGACGTTGTGTGGGAGATCCTTCCCATCGCTGAAAGTTTGTCGAATGCATCACCGGAGGCAGCGACAGCGACATCCTGAATTTTTACGCGGGACCAACGGCTTCTTAGCGAGCTCTGCCCTTGACTGCGTTCACGTATTCTGAAAAATGAGGAATCGACAGCTGCGCAGTACGCACCTCTCGAAGAATATTCGACCCGGCGTTCAAGTTGTTAGGAGAAGCTTGAGAAGTGTTCAGATTCCTCTGAACGCGATAAAAATAATTGCAGTTACCATGATTCCCTCGCGTGGAAGTTCCAGACGCAGAAAAAAGGACCCCGAAACCGCAAAGTTCCAAGAGAGTTTGCGATGTATTCGAGCTGACGCGGTAGCAGCCACCTCAAAGTGAAGTTAAATATTTGCTCAGAATTGAATCTCGTCTGGCTGGATCCTCCGATCCGTCGACATCGGATTCATCGAACTCGACGAATGCGGCGGCAGCTGGCCGCACGTGGCCTTGTGCAGTAGTAGTTTAATATAGAAGGCGGTTTTTCACCGTTGCGAGTGAGTGAGTGAGTGAGCGACCGAGCGGCGCCTCAAAGTCTGCGTTGACTTAACGCTGTATCTGCTCTTCCTCTATAAACAGGGCTTCTCTAGGCTATACGCTGGAGTATAAAGTCTTTGAAGGATGTTTCTTAGTTGTTTTCAAACGCGTAAGCTTCTCATCCCGAAGCGGAAGCCCCCTTTCACGCTTTGGATGAAGAGCAAAGAGAAAGAAGTTCTTTCATATGCACATACTTCCGATGGAATGCACGGTGAAATTTGATGGACGATATCTCCTCTCTAACGCCGCGCACGCTTCATTCCAGGTACGTCAACCTGCTCGAGCCCTACGTCGTGCAGCTGGTTCGCGTCGATTTCGGTCAGAGCTGTTGTGGAAACCAAGGTCCCGCCACAATCGTCGTCCGCGTCGGAAACAATCGTCCTGATCTCGGCGTGAATCCCATTTGCAACAAATACACGGGTTTCATCGAGGAGGGCAGACCGCTTTTCCTACCCTGCACGACTGCGATGTCCGGCGCGTTCGTGAGCGTCCACTTCCTTTCGAATCCCGCCCATCCTCTCTCGCTTTGCGAGTTCTTCGTTTACACTGACCAGGCGCTCCCGGTTGAGCGGTGTCCTTCGTTCCGGGATCAGCCTCTCGGTTCAGTTGCGACCTATAACGGAAAATGTTACATTTTCTACAACAATCAGCAACTCGACTTCGCCGAAGCGAACTCTACCTGTGAGGAACGAGGCGGATCGCTCGTCGATGAGACCTCACCAGCACTCCAGGGCTTCCTGTCTTGGGAGCTCTATAGGCGGCACCGCACCGACCCCAAAGCGCAATACTGGATGGGAGCTACGAGAGATCCGGACGAGTTCAACTGGACGTGGCTCAACGGAGATAACGTCACGGTCTCTTTCTGGAACGGACCTGTCGGTGATGAGAACTGCGCGAAGTTCGACGGATCGAGAGGATGGCTTTGGAGCGACAGCGACTGCAAGGACAAGATAAACTTCATCTGTCAACACAGTGAGTTGAGAACTTCGGGACCGAGAACCTTCTCTGCTTCTGGAACTTGAGCTCTGGCCTCGGCTGAGGGCACTTGCTTTCGATTTCTCTCTAAATGTTTGAAATTTCAGGACCCAAAACATGCGGAAAACCTGAGCGACCTCCGAATTCTACGGTTTTGGCCTCGAGTTACGAAGTGGGATCTGTTATCGAGTACAAATGCGACCAGGGCAACCTCCTGATCGGACCCAACATCCGAACTTGTCTTCCGAGCGGTTTCTTCTCCGAATATTCTCCACGATGCAAATGTAAGCTAATGACGTCAACAGTCGCTAGATAGGATATCCTGCTCCTTACAAACACCCCCACAGTGCCGCGTATAAGGAACCTCAAGTGTCTACGGGAGGTTCTTTATGCGCAAAGGTCCTGAAATCCGGGACTTCAGGGCAGTTCATGATTCGCGTCGCTCTTCACGAGTCCTGACATTAGCACGCGCTGTTCCTCCGAGAGATGAAGGCTTGGCGAAGTGGTCTACCCAATTCTGGAATGGTCGACAGGTGGGCGCAGGGTAAAAATAGGCTGAAGATCTCGTGCGGTAAATTGCGGTCTCTTCTCTCGAGTCAGAACTCGCATTCCAGTCTCTCGAGCGGTGGAAGAGCCGATATTGCTCTTCCACCTGAAATTCCTTCCTCGGCATTCTCCTCTGATCGGCGAGTTTTCCCTCTGAGCGCCTCATCCCGACTTGACATCAATGGCTCTCGCCACGAGTCCGTTCGTTTTCTGGATCGTCCGAACCTCCGCCCGTCTGCTCGTCCACCTCCGACAACCACAACAGCAAATGACTTTTTGTTGGATTTCGCGTTTTCCGCCGATCACCGACACGAGAAACAAACTCTCGATCTGAGTGAGATCAGTTCGCCAAACTCCCGCCGGCGAGACAAAGTTGGAAACGCGGTCGAGGAGATTGAATCTCGAAAAAGTAAAGAAGCGGACTGCTTTTAAAATAAACAGCTCCTTCCGAATGGGGCATCGATGATTCGAACGTTCGAACAGGGGGTGGGTTAGGAGAGTGGCGTGCCCCGAGGCAATCTGACACTCCCAGCTAAACCACCAGCTCCGCCCAGGAGTTGTTGAAATTGGCACGGCTGGTGAAGCTCACGGCGAGATGGCTTTTCTACTTATCATCAACAGCGTCGTCGTCGTCGTCGAGCATCCACAACAACAAGTTGCCGGCCGTTCTAACGCGTGGTTCTGTGCTTCAATTTGCAGATATCGAATGCGGTCGTCCAGCACCAACAGCCAACGGACAGCTCGAACTGGTGAAGGGAACCACACACTATCTCAGCACCGTCCAGTACACCTGCAACGTGGGCTTTGTTCTCGTCGGCCGAGCGCAGTTGGTCTGTGATGTCGACGGCAGGTGGAACGGACCTCCGCCAAGATGCGAGCGTAAGTAGGAAACAGAACGAACCGATCTTCGATTGATCTTCGGAGGAGGCTTTGTTTCAAAGTTGGATGCTTTTCTTTTTCTAGCTATCGTCTGCCAAGAGCCGCCCCACCTCGAATACGGACGATTCCATTTGTCATCTTTGTCGCAAATATTCGGAACGACAGCAGACTACATCTGCGACCAGGGCTACGAGCTGGAAGAAGGAACTGCCTCGAGGTTAAAATGCGGTGCCGAAGGATACTGGGAAGGTGGAGTCCACCCCCGCTGTATTCGCCGAATTGTGACATTCCCGCCCACCGTCGCACCCGAAACCGAGCCTCCGACCGAGGCTCCGACCGCCGCTCCGTCCACAACAGTGAAAATCCATCCTGATTTCGAGCCTTCCAACGGCATTTTCCATTCGACTGCGACGTTCAACAGATTCCCGCCGCACTTCTCCACCGAGCGTTCGACGACTTCGACCACGACGACGACCACGCCGTCCACGACCGTTTACCAGAGACCTATTCAGACAGCGCGTCCTCGGCCAAGGCCTCCATCGACGCTGCCGGGACTCCGGAAACCGACTCTGGCGCGACCTCCAACGAATCTCAACAACGATCCTCATGAGAACGAGATCCTGAACGCCGAAGATTCGCGAACCATCCACGTCAGCCAAGCTCCGTCCGCATCGGCTCGTTTGAATATGGGTTAGTGTTCGCTCCGACCAAAGGTTCTCCTGAAAAAGGAGCAGAATAGCGGAACTCCTTATTGGATAGACCGCTCCTTCACTTGGTTACCGGTCCGTTGTTGTTAGAGTTTCTTTGTTCGGATGCGGCTGAAAGGATAGATAATTTTTGCCTCTCCGTCCGGATACGGACGATGCTACGTGACCTCAAACATATCCTCTGACTTGGATGCCTTCGGCGCCTTTCTAACCGAGTTTTGTTCTCCGTTCCTTTCTCAGGAGGCTTCATCGCTCTGGGCGTGTTCGGAGGCTTCGTCGTTCTCTCAGCCATCATCACTATCATCGTCCTGATTGTTCGAAGGTAAACATTGCTCTTAGCTTGGACACTTCTCTCTAATAATCATTCGAAACGTGGTCTACTCGAGCGATCGGGGCAAAGACCCATCGAAGCGAATAACATTTCCTAAACATAGCCGAACAAAACCAAAAATCCCAGAGAATATCGATATTACCACGACGCGCCATTGACAAACTGTTGTTGCCGCAGAAATTTCAGAAGAAATTTTCGACTTTGTGATGAGCGAAAGAATGCGCGATATTCAGTCAACACGAAATCCGTTTGCGATTGTTTGGAGGAGACGAAGAAGTACCGCCTTTGAGAGAAAACGAAAAGCCCACATAACAGAGAGAGATAGATCGCGGACACCTCCACCTAATCCCCCTCCGAGCCTAAACTATGAACAAACACTAAAACGAACGAGAGAACGGATGAAGACGCGAGAGAAATCTGTGTGCGAGCGAGCGTGCGTGCGTGCGTGTGAGCGAGAGGAAGATAAACTGTGTCAACTATCACGTGAGCAAAAGTTTTTCGAACCGAAACACTTTTGATTTTGTTGTGTCACCAAATTGTCTACGAACACAGGTAAGAGACAAACGAGTTAGGGAGAGACTGAACTGTTTTCGTTGAAAGACCGGCAAAAAAAAAAAAAAAAAGATCCGGGAGCTATCTGGCTGGAACGAGGCTTCTGGTTCCTTCGAGTTTGCTTTTTTGGGTTCGGTTTTTCCCCTTCTCGCGTTTGGGTTCGCGCCAGAATGTGTCTGCCTTGTGTTCACTTCGAATAATTCTCTGTGAGCGTGTGCGTTAACTGTGGATGATATCCGATGTAAACGTCTCCTATTTCATCTATCTACCATTTCATCTATTCTCTCTTCAGTACGAAGGGAGGGCTTGAACTCTTTGTTTGTTTCTGTTGGAATTTTGGTTTGTGTTCGGTTGACCGGCTGACTGGTTTGCTGCATGAGTCTGTCGGCCGTTTTCTTTCGGATCAGGTGTCATTGATCCGTCAGGAAATCCTTGCCACTTTTTGTTTTCGTTTCTTCCTGGAGAATGGAAATCTTTAAACCCTATAATAAATAATGAACTAATCTCTCGAAATATAGCGGTGATGGGATCCCTATGCTCTGAACGTTTTTAACCACAACAGTCTCAACTAATTTCTCTCTTCCAGTTGCAAGTAACGCGACGTCCAGTGATGACCAGCTACCAGCTCGGTGAAATTCCTGTAGTCATTGGCGATCGAAACCAACGATCCAGCTCGAACGACATCACCAAATATAATAGTCAAGCCCATTGTTAAGTTTTGCACCTTGGATGCTGTTGCAGACTGGAGACCTTCGCTTTGTTGCATCGAGCGTTTTCATCCTTCAACTACAGATTCAACTCCATCGACAATACTTCACTCAATAGTTTCTCCCGACTCACACACACACACACACACAAACACACAAGCACGTTTGCTCGCTCGTGCTCTTTCCTTCGCGAACCCGGTTTAAGATAAATGCAGCTCAACTCACGTTGAAGACACATCACAAAAGCCAGGATCGATCGTCGATTCGAACCAAGCGCGCAGGTGCTCGCAGAAACTCGATCGAGGCCGGAGCGCGACATCGCCGGATTCCGTCGCGATCGCTCGTGAAAGCGGTCATGTGAGGGAATATCGAGCCGGATCGGAAACCGACTGCCTATCAGCGAGCATAGTCAATCAATGAGCAGCGTTGAAGCCCGTTTCCGATCGAGTACCAAATCTCACTGTAGTGGCAACAGACACTGCATCACAAACAGATCCTATTTAAGCAATTTAGGCAGTTACCGACGTACGGAATAACTCGGTAGATTGAGTCCAGCTAGAAGTCGACGACACGAAAGGCAGTGACGAATGTTTATGTATATTTAACAAGGCTCCGTCGGTCGTATATTAAGCTAGATAAGGGGAGGAGAGACGAGGATCCAATCCTGTGAGCTCAGCGTTACTCGCGCACTTCGCGCGAGAATATTTTTTCCTACACACTGGATTGCCTCATCATGTTTTAGAACAGATCTCTGTTTATCGGGATTTTCATTTCGAACGAGAAATAAAGTTGAAAAAGCTGAAAACCCCGCGAATCTTCTCTTGGCCAAAGAATCCGTCAGCCCCACTCTTCGCTCGCACATTCGGTGCCTTAAAACTCCAATTCAAACTATTCGCAGAAGTCCAAAAGGCTCCCGGAAAACAACGGTCGCACGAAACCTCGACCACATCTACGGCGGACATCCGGACCTCTTCACGGCGCATCCTCCCTTTCCGCCGTCGCACCGCATTTCACCAGTGTATTGTCCAGACGAGACCGATACCGTTAGTACCGCTGCTGATGATTCCGCGGTAAGTTTCTGCGGATTTCTGAGATTTTCTCTCGATTCGCGAACTCCTGAGGACAACATCGCGATGTCTCGATAAAGTTCTAACTCGAGTTCGCTCTCATCAGGTGCTCCATAAGAATTACAAGAGGGCGTGGGACAACTTGAAGGTTGACCTTCAAGATGAACATCCCCGACGGGATGAGGAACAGCACGGATTCAGGAGGCCGAAAGGAGCGTGGACGTACGCCCCGGTAACCCGACACGACTGACTTGCGGACGAAAGACGATGAACGAACTTCGGAGAATTTCATTTTCGCTGCTGAATGCTGAAGGGCTGGCTACTCAGAAAAAGATAATTTATTGGCCCTCACTGGTGCCGTACCATACACCACCTGTAGATAAACCAACGAGCTGACGCAATAAATTAGATAGAGTTTGTACAAAGTAATTCCGCGTTGTGTTTTGAATCGTTTGGGACTTGCGATGAATCAGCATCCCAAAGCTGACAGTGCGAGCTACAAGCAATGGAGCGGTCATTTGAGAAAAACTGAACCTGTCTCTTGAAATCGACACCTTCGAATCCGCAAACAAGGATGAGAGGTGAAAGGAAAAGAGGAAGCGAAAGAATTCCCGAAAATGAGCGATCTCAGCTTCGAACAGAGAGGAATCCAAATCGTGCGGTTCAACCACCCTGTCATATGGAACTTGTTGTACTTTATTGAAAACGCTCCAAAATACATGATATGCATCTGCGGAAAATTGCACAGATTTTGTACCCGTTCGCTCGGAAGTCAACCGAGCCGTCTCGCCGCGAGGTTTGTGTCGGAAGATTTGGCACCGTACAGTTGCGCCGACAACTTCCATTAAAGCTACGTGAAATAGTCGCTCGATCTCCAGTCGATGTCGGCGTTGACACTCGGTGTCTCGTTGGTTCCAACAGTCGGACCATAGATCGGACGAGATTAACAAATTCATTTTATGAAGTTCCTAAAATCGCTTTTCAGTTGAATACTGGGCTGTTTCGACGTGATGACGGGCGCAGGAGTGAGATTTCGAGCCTGCGCGAGGATCTGTCGAGACTTGATGATTTTCTCCAACTGCGACTTCAGAGCCGGACTCTCGGCCAGGATCTTCTTAAGCTCTCCGTTGTGCTGTGAAAGTTTGTTCGTGAGGATTTCGATAACGACGTGATCTGAGAGCGTTTTCTTCATCGCTAGACTCAGCAACATGGTGACGATGATTTTGAGAACCGGCGGCCGGTGTTCCTCCGGCGTGATTTCCAGCAGAGTTTGGAGGCAGCTGATGCACTCCATGCAGATGTTGGCGTCTTGCGTCTCGAGGAGAATTCCGTAGACTTTCTGCGACCAGCGTTGGATGAACACATTTCGTTTCGTGTGACCAAAGATAGTCCTCACGCAACTGACGCCGGTTTTCACCACGACCGGGTTATCGGAGTCGAGTGCTCGTTCGTACAGGTCGAGGATCTTTTCGTGGATGCTCGCTACGCTCGTGACGGATGGGGGCGCGGTGCAGATGAAGATGGCGACAGCCAAGAGAATCGAAGATGCTCCCTTTGAGCTCTGCGTGAACATCGAATCATCGCTGCAGCTGACCAGAAGGAAGTGTAGGGCTGCGGTCAGAACTTTCACGTACTGATCCTGCAGAGCGCCGTCTTCCCCGTCGCTCTCCTCGAAACGACTCATCGAGCACAGAGATCTAAGACTTTGTAGAACTTTGCTTCCGGCACAGCCTTCAAGGAGGAGGGTGAGGTTGATGTGCAGAATGGAAGGAAGGACCTCGACGGCCATCTGAGGGTTCAGAAGACTAGGAACGAGATTTGCGAGCGTCACGGCGTTTTCCAAATCGGAGACCTCTGCGCCAGAATTCGGCTCGAGCTTCGGAACCACGCGTGACAGTTTCTCGCTCAAGGTCGGACAGTGAATCACAGCGGTGCAGAGACTGAGATTCAAAAGGCTATAAGCGGGACTAGAGTCGTCTTCGGCCGCGGTGCGGATCAGTTTGAGCGCCACTTCCCGGGCGATGTCGAGAACGATGTCGCGACAGGCCGTCTGGCTCTCGGTGATCAGCGTCCTGTGTAGAATACTTATCAGTTCGATGAAGCTCTCGCGTTCGATGAACTGATCGGAGAACTCGTGGCTCACCAAAAGATCTAAACTATTCAGAGCGAAAATCGTGTGCTCACTGCGATTGTATAAAGCCTCGGAGCAGATCGCGTACAGAAGACAGAACCATCGTTTGACGGTTTCCTCGTGCGACTTCGGTAGCGAAAAGCTCTGAGGCAACGAAGTGCCCTCCTCGGCGGAGTCTCGGCGGACCAGGTCGAAACCGTTTTCCTTGCAAAGCCAGAGCGTGACAGCGTGGAGAACCGGCGGCCACGAGTTCTTATAGTAGAGTTTACAGTGCTCAGCCACCTCGTGGGTGAAAAACGCGCCTCCGTCATGCGGAAGCTGGCCGGCCAAAGAGCTCGGAAGACTCAACATCGCGTAGTCTTTCATGAACGCAAGCCAATACTGTGACAAATGACGAATGTCGGCCTCAATTAACGTTAACAAGTTTGAGTTGATTGTGATGCCCCTGATGTAGACTTCGGCCCAGGCTTTGAGCACCGAGATGATTTCCAAAGAGCTGATTTCGCCCTTCGCCGACGGTTGTGCCATGACTTTGTGAAGCGAGTTCGCCAACAACGTGTGAACCCTCTGGACGGCTAGTAGGTTGTCGGAGACCGCTGAGCACATCCATGTAGAGCAAACATGGCATGCCAGAGCGATCACCTCGGACGGAGTGTCTCCAGCCGAGAAGGCTGGCCGCAGAGCTGCGTCCACCTGCGCTTGGTATTGCTCGAGAATCATGTGACCCTCGAATTCAGGTTCCGGGACATCGGCGAAACGATCTATGATCATCTGGAGGAGCTTCAGACCGGACACCGTAAGTTGAACGGAGTCGGACGTGCAGGCCATGAATGCCATTCGGATCAGTTCGGACAAATGAAGAATCAAAAACGATTTCTGCTTTTGCCCCACCGACGCTGTCTGAGCTTGCCGTGCCTGAAAACGAGGGAATTCGTGGATTTAGAGAACGCGGCACCCGGTTTGGAACGGCTAGACGACAGCCTTGTTCTCTAGCACTGATCTGACGAGTTGGAGAAACTCACCATGACCACGTCGAAATGAGTTCGGTCCTCGTCACAGAGCTGCACGAGGCGAATTACGCATTCTAAAGCGAAACCTTTTGTCCGCCAACGTGGACCGACCCAAGGATGAGTTTCGGGTTCTTGGGTGTGTTGAAATTGTTGCTCAGCGTCCTCGGAGTCCCCGTCTTCGTTTCCCGTCATCGATTTGTCTTCTTCGTCACCGCTAGAAACGAAATTCACAATCAATCAATCACCGAAGCTTCGACTTTTTTACTTTGGGGCAAAAGCCGGAAGCTTAACGAACTCACTCTGTCGACGTGTCAGCGAGAACCTGCTTGCAAATGGACAGCCAATCCGAGAGACATGAAAGCGACAGAAGCGAGACCAGAATGTCTTTGAGCTGCGACAGAGCTCGCTTCTCAGTTTCCACGTCCATGACACTGAAGATGACCAGGATCAAACCACGCTCCCAAGGAAGCCCCCGTGCGTCGTCTTCGCCCTTCGAGAAGACAGGAATAATAGTTGAATAAACAAAATACAGGATCCTAGCGTTTTCGCTGATATTCGTAGAAAAATTGATCTCACGAGGTCGAGGAAGCTCGCGTTTCGGACTCACCTGGCCGATGACGTTTGCATCCTGTATAGGAGGATTTTCAGCTATGTGGTGAAAAATTTCCATGGGATCTCTCTGCAAGAACTGCCGCAAGCAGGCAATCGCAGCGTGACGAAGCGTGACATGTTCGCTTTCCAATGAGCCCTAGAATTGAGTGGAATCGAACACTTGAAAACAGGAGCGAATATCAGTTGGTCACCATGGACGAGCGATGAAGGGCGGACCGATTTGCTACTTACACAGAGGAACGACAGAATGGGGGAAATGTTGATGTCTTTCGGGGCGAACAGCTGCAGCTGCTGCAGAGCTCCGAGAGCTTCAGATTTGACCACCGGGTCTGAATGATTCTGCAGCATCCGGCAGCCGATTCTCAGGTTTCTCGTCGAGTTTGGTAGAACCTGGAGCTCTGGACCCAAAGTGCCTGTGACAAATATCCTATGAGATCATCGCTCGACTCCAGAATCTCAATGACATCGATACTTTCCCACGCGATTTGAAACTCGGACACTGCTTACCTATGAAAGTTTGAAGGCAACGTCCCAGGTTTTGATGGACTTCGGTGTTCGCTCGGGGGGCGCTGAGCATTGTCTGAAGGACAACAGATAGCGCAACATCGACATGGGGTCGAAACGAGCTCCCGGAGTACGCGAGAAGATTCAGTCCGAACAGTGCTCCTGATTGCGACAACGGCGACGAGTTGTCCTGAGCCATTGAGAGGAGAATTTTCAAGCTAGACGCGAAATGCTGAGAGTCTGACATGTAGCTCGCTGTGTATCGATGAAGGTATCCCAATGCCAGAGTATGCCCGCTCTTGACGATTGGATCGTTGACGGTATCGAGGACGTCCATCACTTTACTCCAGGTATCGTTGACCAGCTGACGACTGCTCGCCGCCACCGCTGTGTAGCCGATCACTTCAGCGGCCGCGTGTCGAACGAGTTCACTGTGACTGCTGAGCGCCGGCAAACTGAAGTCGACGATGCTCCGAGCCACATCGACATTCGAAAGGTTGGCTTGGCTCTTCACCAGCGATTTGATCGATACGAAAAGACTTGAAAGAACATTGGTATAGATGGAGTCCGCCCGTTTCGAGTTGTGCCGGATGCAATCGATGAAGTGGACAACGACCTGCTGACGATGTTTGTCCTGCACGTGTGGAAACATGTAACCGAAAAGGTCCACAGCAGCGTCGATGAGACTAACGCCGAGGGGCAGCGGTTTCGTTCGGAGATTGTGATCGCATTTCCGATAAAGATCGGTGAGGTCGTGTTCTAGAGCACCGTCTCCGTAAAGAGCCTCTTCAATCATTTTGTGTTCTTCCTTGACGTAGAATTTGTTCGTCATGTATTTGATATGGAGTCGAGAGGTAGTTGTGGTCGATTGGGAGTGATCTGCTAGAGTTATGTCGGTGACGAGCAGTTTCAACAGCATGTTGTAGCTAGTCTCGTACATCACCGGTGGGATCTGTAGTAGGACTTGGTATAACCTGAAGCGCACCATCGCGGCCGCCGCCTTCAACTGTTGTCCGTATTGCTTTATAACATCGGCTAAATTAGAAACCATAAATAGAGCGCTTTCTATTGGAGATAGCAAACGTCGCAAGATTTCTTCGTTCGCGATCTCCCGGCAGTGGCTCAGGAAGCCCGACATTGCGGCGAGAGCGCCTGCGCGGTTTTCCAAGACGCATTCCCACGTCATGAGATCGCCGCGACTTTTCTCCATAGCAAAATCCTTGTGTGTACGAGGGAACGAGCTCTTCCACAGCAAGAGCAATCGAGGCAGCAAACTCCGGACCGTGGACGGTCCAAGTCCCATGATTGATCCCATGATAAGCCACCCTGAAACCAATTGACAACAATAGAAAACCTGTTCAGTTGCAAGGACTGAAACAACGTTCTTTTTGGAGCTTTCAAACTGCTTTTCCAGAGACGGAAATTCGAGGAATTGAAAGTTGCATGAAACCGAGCATTGAATCTGATGTTCCAGCATGACAAGATGACAGAGTCAACGACACCAACCTTTTTGAGCTCTCAACAATGCGATGCTCGGATCATCTTTGGCGCTACGGAGCATCTCCTCAGAAATCGAAAATATCAATTTGTACTTTCGCAGATTGGTCAGCTGCGACAGGGTGACGTCACTAGAGCTGAGCATGGCAGCGATCGCGCATGAATATCCGGCGATACACGGAGCTGACGACTTCATCACTTCAAACTGATCTATGCAACGTTGCATAATGGGCGATAAAAGGGCTGGTTGCGCTTGAGTAATCCACCTGCGAAACACGGCGCGAATGAGTTCTCGGTCGTCAGACGATATCAACTCGGTGTGATTCTCTCGATGTATCGAAACTGTTTCAAATCTAACCTGAGCAGATAAGCCGCGTAAATCCTCACGGTGGCATTCGAATTTGTGAGCGCGCTGAAAGTGATCTCCACTAATCCAACAGTGCTGTCTTGTACAACCGAATTAACGGTCGACTCAAGGTTAACAACTATCATGGATACGACTTCGAAGATGCAGATTAGGGAATTCGGTCCGCTCTTCTGATTCAGTTGCTTGAGCAGGATGTGACCTAAGTCGCGGCAGGCCGAGCGCTGTGCCTTGTCGCTCAACAAATTGCAGAAAACAGATCTCAGGATGAAGAGAACACAACTTCGGCTGAATACCCCGTCGAGGTGCGACTGCGCTGTTTTCGGGTTTGCGACAGTTTCGATTAAATGCGTCATGATGTGCTTGAAGTGTCGCTCCACGAAGAGACCACCCATTTTGTTCAGGAAATAAACATACGCCTGAGAAAAGTCAGAAGAAACATCTTTGAAAAACTGTTTCCGGAACTTCCACGAGAGCACTCGAAGCATTCGGCTACGATTCGATGGATTCATTCGATCATTCTATGTCTTCATCGAAGATAAAGAGAGCGTCTGAACGTACGTGCGCGATACCGGCACGCGTTTCGCGAATGCCGGCTCGGACTCCTTCGGTTCCTTTGAAAAGTCCGCCTAGATTTCCCCGAATGAATGCAGTCGCGAGGAGTTGTAAACATTCATCCAGAGTTTTCTGCTTGGCTGTGGAAAAACATGAGGTGAGAGCTTGTATTTCCTTCGAGGGGGACATAAACATCGATGTTGCGAAAGGACGGAAGGACAAACCTTTCACCGCGTTGCTGAAAACGGTCGCTAATAGATGAGAGACCGCCAGGCGGGTTCGGTAGTCTGCTCCCTCGAGTGCACGCAAGGACAACGTGAGCAGGACGTCCAATTCCATGCTTGGGATTTGAGATAACGTGTCCGAGGCCATTTCCCGGATCACGAGATTCCTCTCCGCCAGACAAGCCTTCATGCTCTGGAAACGAATCGAAATTACAGTTGAAAAAACTCATCCGAAGGTTCCCTCCATCCCCGCTGGAGTAGAGCTACCCGGGATTCCTGCCACCCAATCGAAGAAAACTAAATCTTGAGATTTAATATTGAAAGCATAAATGTATGGGAGATTACTTTTCCAAGAACCCCGGAAGTTTTCTTCCCGAAAGTTCATTGAAGATTACATCTTCGGGAAGAACTCACATCGGAACGAACGTGCAATCAACAAGGACTCGTCAGAGTACCGAAGAAGTGTTATCTTCGAGTGAAGCGCAGTCTCTGATAGTTCGGGAGTTCAAAGAACGAGTGGAGACCCCACAAGATGGCTAGGAACTGAATCAGATGATCTTTACCATTTCACGGGGAACTACTCTGTTATCGACTCTAAATCTGGGACTATGAATCGTCTTGTTTGGAACCCAGTCCTTCGATATTGAAGCCAGTGATTTGATGGAACTCTACTAGCTAGTACTCAAATTAAATCAAATTCTGCCGGAGATCTTTGTTCCCGCTTGATCCGCGACGTTGGTTAATCTTCCCCAAGATTCGGACCTTGATTTCCAAGTCTTCTTATCCCAATTTCCGACCAAGGGGACACAAATAGGGATAATGAGACAGAATGGAGCATATAGACGGGCACTTTTCGAAGGGAGGGCATGCCCTTCGATCAAAGAAAATGCGGCCGTCAGACCGCGAAAGGGGATCGGGACGCAGCATAGGGGTGTTGTTCGATGGACTCTTTCTCCTGGATTGCCAGCTGGCCCGTTAGCCTTGGAACAAACTAAATCTCGATTCCGGAAGATTAGGATTCTGCTTTCATGCCCTGTAAATACGGAACAAGCACTAGCGGATCAAGGAACCCGATATATTCTCTCGGACTTTCCCGGATTCGAATCTTAACGGAACTGCTTTCGCGGCGAATCGTGGTTTGTAGGGTCTTGAAGGTGCGGAACAAATACATAGTTCCAACGGAAAACCCAAGCATATTCCGAGTCACGCGCATACCCAGTGTGTGACACAAATGCTGACCGATTCCTGAGCATGTGGAATACGCTGACGTTTGAATGTCGCGGTGCATCTATTAAAACTATGAACGCGCGTCAAAGCGCACTCGAACGGAAACTTTCAGATGAGAAATGAAGATCTGTACCCGATGAAACGCCAAAGTTAGAAGTCATCAGTAGAATCAGTTATTCTGGAAATGCTTTCCAGAATCGAATCGAGCAGTTTCCTCTTCAAGCGATGTCGATACGCATCGAATTTCTAATATGCCGGTCGGTCGGTCGGTCGGTCGATCCAGCGACGGCAATTCTGTAACAGCCGCCGTCACTGTAGGCAGCCGTCTCTCCTACCCTCGCTCCACCATTCGTTGGCCTCCTAGGACGACGCTGTAGCAGTCTAGCTCTCTATCGGCTCTCTTGCCTTCGCTAGCTTCTTGCCCGTTCAACTGGCTGTGGCATCCAGCAGCCCGAGCGACCGAAACAACAAACGTTGATAGCAGCACTGATCCTCGACCGTAACAGAAACGCAGCAGCAGCGGCGGCAACATCGAACTCGAGCGGCTCGGCTCCAGCAACGTCGAGCAAGCGAGCTCTATGCGTGCTCCTGGTCCAGGATGAAGCTGGCCCAAGTGCACGGCCATGCCAACGAAGAACTCGACAATCTTCGAGTGCCCTCAACGTCGCTCTCGGCGGTCCCGATCTCGAACCGCCTCTCCGACAACAGAACCGACTTCAAAGTCGTTTACGTGAACGGTTGCGACGACGTGACTATGACAAGCGATCAAAATGGCCAAGGTAGGTTGTAAAGACAAGAGCGTAAAGAAATAGCGACGAAACACTCGCCGGCTCTCTGCGGCGGCTGCTTTCCCGATCCTTCTGTCTCCCAGAGTTGTTGTTTCCGAGCACGCAGACATGTGCAGTGGCATAGAGACGGTTCGGGGAAATCACGCTTCCACACCGATTTCAGACAAAACTAACGCTGTCGCTACAATCTTCGGCGCGTTCTTCCTGTTCATGAGTGCCGTGTTCGCGAAGATATTCCATGGTTTGAATCGGTGCCGTCCCGTGAAATCCACGCCCGATCGGAACGAGGAGGCTTCGCTGAGCGCCGTCGAAGTCGAACGCATCGAGGACGAGCTGAGGAAAATGCCCAAGAAACCTCAAAAGGCCAACGCGCCGGTTTACTGAGAGTCGAGTGTTAATCTTGAATGTTCGATCGATCGATGAGGTAAACAGAGAAAGAACGGCGCGCGAAGCAGAATCGTAAAGCAACGCAAAGGCCATTCACCGCCACTGAACCTTTTGCCATTTACACCGACGACGTCAACAACATCAATATCGAAGCGCTCATTTCAAGGAATGATCGGCATTGTTGAACTCTCGTCATCGCCAAACGTGTTGACCATGCGCTGCATTTATATACTGTACATAGCTGACTCTGTAATCATGTCAGAATTGAAGTTTTCACGCTGAATGAAATAAGAATAAAAGGAAGCCCGACTAGGGAAAATGTCTCGATCTGAATTCAGAATCGAACCGTATTCATCGCGCAAACCATACTCCATGTAAAATTTGATTGATTCCTAAACAACGTCTAACTTCGACTAGATGACTCTGTCCGCCAACGTTTCCTCAACCTTCGTCTCCGAAATATCTTCCTCGATGCTCGAGAAGCATCCTTCTCCTAGACGTCGGCGAATGATTGATGTTTCACGTAAACTGCTTGCGCTTGAGAATTCAATTAGACCCGTAGCCTTTAAAGTTGTGGTGCGTGTGTCTGTGGGAAACTATCAGCGTTGTGTGCGTTTCCAAGTTTCAGTCACTCAGTCAGTCAGTCAGTCAGTTGCTCTCCTGCTCTCTGGTCGGAACCACTGCCTAGTGAGACCTACCCGCAGATAGGCCGGCAGCTGTTCCGACGTGATGAGCGGCCCCGCGCAGACGAGCTTCCACATATACATATTTATATAAATATCTTCGTAAAAATAAACACAAGCTGGCACACAAAAACAGGCATCAATGCCGTGGAGAAGGCTGGGATTCGGCATTCTGCCGAAGGTCGGTCATCGACGACACGAACATTTAATAGAATTGGACCCTGACAGCGAGAGGAACAAAAACAGGTCAGTGAATGTATTCCGATAAGGATTCACGAGTGATAAAAAAACAACTGGCGCTCAAATGGGAACGCAGGAAGTGTTGCTGCATATTCCAGCATTCACCGAAAGCTTATCAAGGCGAGCACGGGAGCCGGCGAGCGATCTTTATACTTTGGAGTATATTGCCGGTGACGGGGAGGAACGAGAATTCTTGATTTCGTCAAAATACGTGATACCGAGGAGCATGAGAGTAGATTGGGCGTACAAACGAATTTCGTTCGAGGAGACTTTCGAGCAAGAGATCAATTGTCGTGCCAGAGTTCGGAACATGATAAGTTGTCGCTCGGTGAGTCATCCATAGCTGGCTGGTCGCCGGCTTGGTCTCTAGGACGTTTCCACGGTCGTCAGTAGAATGGATGTAGTCATCTATCCATCCATCCATAGGATCGAATAGGAATATCTCGAGTTGAGACCGAACAGCTGACAACTTCCGGGAGCACCGCCTGCTCACTGTTTTCAGTCCGAACAGATGTCTGGCTCCAGGAGTCGTCTAAATGCCGGATGATGATTATGAAGTCATCCCACGCGGAGGAGATTCTGAAGGAACCAGACCGGTAGCCAGGAGCGTCGGGCTCTTGAAGCATGGTCGAATTATGGCTCAGAGGAATCGTCACATGAAGAAGTACCACATTCAATATTTGGCCAAACGAAGGGAGAGACCCATCTCGAGAAATGAGATTCCTACGTTTCTGTTCCAGCGGTACATGACAACTCTACGCCCGACAACTCAACGCCGGATGATTCCACGCCCCATCTCTTTCAAGTCGCTGTCGGCTCCACTTTGAGCACGACGGAACGAAGGCTAAATCAGCGGTGGCCAACCGATGGTCCGCGAGAGGATTTTCCCGAGTTGTGGCTAATTCAGGACTTCACATGAGAATCGCAGAATCGCAAACCTGTCTAATAACAGGACTGTGGACATGAAATGACACGCTTTTTGAAATGCTTGCCGTTCCCTGCTGAGGCTAGCGAGCTGATTCTTCCGTCCACAAAATGGCGCCAGAATCAACTCGCTTCCTCACTTCTCGACGACTTGAGAGCACTTTTGAGAACGATTGAGAGCTCGAATCCACGCTCCAAGATAGCTAGCGAGGTGGTATCTGTTCCATTTCGGAGCTCTGTCTCTTGGCTATACATGTTGGACCATACATGGGTTGATGGTGAAAAAGTGCTCTCAAATCGTCTCGTTACGTCGTCGGACGCTTGAAAACCAAAATGCAGCCGAGACACAGAATTTTGAAATGAAACAGAATCAGCTCGGTGGCTTTTTTCGAGCATGAGTTACCCGAAACCACGCTGGATCGACATTTTCGATACGTCGTTCGTTTGCTCAAAAGTGCTCTCAAATCGTCGAGAAGCGAGAGAGCGAGCGTCGCGCGAACAACATCGAATTTTTGAAAATTGAATTTCCGGCGTAGAGTTGTCCCGGCGTAGAATCATCCAGCGTTGAGTTGACCGGGTAGAGTGGTCGGCCGTAGAGTTGTCATGTACCCCTGTTCCAGGGCACAGCGTCCCCACCATTCTATTCTTCGAGCCTCTCCTGACAGATAATATCGCCTATTCCGAGTTGCTCAGAATGTATTTCCTGACTACTGATGAGTCTCCATGGATCGGAGTTTGCAACGACCACACCATTCGCAACGATATCGCAAGGCAGGATGGAAGCTCTCGATGTGTATGTATATTGTACATTTTATCTCAGTGGGAGCCAAGTTACAGCCCCTCAGCAGAGAGTGATTCGAATTGAGGCTGCAACTTCTTTCCAATCCGTCGAAGAGCATCGATTCCGCCACTCTTCCTATCAATGATCTATGGAGAAGGGAGAAACTTCTCGCGAGGATGAGTCCTCGGGACAAGACGGTCAGTTGGATCGTTTGGAGAAAGAAAACAGAGAAGCGCCGGCTACACGCTTTGTCGTTGGGTTCGTCCTTTCACATACGCCACTACCACGGTGTCCAGCCTACATGATGAATCTCAACACAGAGATTCTCACTCAGCGAGAAGCCTATCTGGATATGGGACGGCTGAAAGCACCGTACTTTCTCGCGAACAAGATGCAACCCCAACTTTTGGTTCGAGATTTGACCCACAACGTTGATTCTAAACCAGGGGTGCACAACGTCAGGCGCCTTGCGGGCCAATCGACCGTTCCCAGATTCTCGGCGGGCCACAGCCAACCTCCGCGAAAGCTCATCGAAATCTGACCGTTATCTGAATTCTGCTGATTATACGATTCTTCGAAACAGTTTATGGGGTATTGTAAGGAAACCTTTATTTCGACCAATCAGATACGAGGGTTCGGTAGGGCATAACGTACACTGAGTCACTCAGCAAATTGAATTCATGTTTCGATTGTTATCACCGTCAACTACCAAAAATTGTCGTGAGATACTCACCTTCGAGATATCCCGATGATACTGTGTTGCAGCGTTTCCGACGCCGTGAAGTATCTTGAATAAACAGGCCATAATCTCGAGCCTAGTTTGTTAATCTCCACTCTTGTGAAGCTTCAGTAGAATTTGTACGGTTTCTTCATAACTCCGACCCATCATGCGACCTGAAATCAAACACATTCATCATCAAGAAGTCATCGAGGAAGAAAATCGACGATCCAACTATTTTCCCCGGAATGTAATGTGAGGAGAAATCTTCACTATAGAGCAGCTGTGTCAAAAAAGAAATTCGTGATGTGAAAGTCAGAGCTAGAGTTATGGTAGAAGCATGGTGCTTCAATGAGGAGAATCGACGTCGAACTCACCAAGCTTCTCGTACATGCAGCCTAGTGCAGTAATGGCGCTCAGCCGACTTCCTTTGGCTTCGTGTTTCAACAGATCGTTACATTTGTTGACGCATTCGAACAGCAAGAAGGTATCGCCTTTAGCAAACAAAGTCGCTAAACAGCCTCCGATCAGCTGACGAATCGGAGGTCCCGAAGAAGATGACAGCAGAGATAACAGCTGGTCCACAAGAGGCTTCTGTTGGCTTTTGATGGTCACCTGAAAGGATTTGTGCCGTGAGCGCCGAGACCATGAGGATGGTTCACCATGGAAATTTTCACTTTTTCCATTAGAATTCACGCGAACAAATCAATGTATAGACGTGTCTATTGTGAATTTCTGAGCCAACCGTATGAGGAGTTTTGATGACGAGAGAGAAGCCGCCCACTTCTTCTGGGGCCTCATTGAGAAGTGTTCAGTCATGAAACCGATCTAGGTACGCTACTACATGAGTTAAACACTCGCAGAATAATTGTCTACAACTTTTCGAGTCGAGTAGAATGCGCAGGTGGTACTTGAAGACTAGTCAGGGTTGTTTCTCTGCGTGCGTTCATTGAGGACCCAACGGGCGCCAAGCACTTTCATTGAAACCAGTGAGCAATGCAAATTACGTCATGACCATTCTTTCGATTGGACGGACACAGCGGTGGCCGCACAGGAAATCGAGACTGCGGACAAAGCGCACACGGAAATTGCCAGGCGACACGAATATCGAACGGCAGCGACTTTCTCCGTAAACTACACCAGATGAGTCTCAAGAAACACAAACTGCTTACAATCATTCAGGAGTCGCTTGTATGCTGCGCGGAATCACCCCTGAAACATTACACTTCACTCGGAATAGTAAGAGACAGGGAACACGAACCTTGTCAGCGGAGTGAAGATTCTTGTGCACGAGACAGAGCCACTCGTAAATGAAGAGCCTTTTCTCGGCTTCATTCAACCGAGCTAAGGTTGCTTCGTCGAGCTTGAAGTCCATGTTGCGACGCACCACTGCCCGGAAGGCTAGGTTCTCATCGTTCCTCTGACGGAGGTTCTTTTTTCCGCACCTCCTAGCGGAAACACAATTTCACTCTCAATGAATGGATTGGAGGAGAACACATGTGTTATTATTGTCAGCTGGCAGCGGCCGCAGGGACAGAGCAGACCTTCTCGGAGAATGACAACAGCAACAACAACAGCCACTCGCCCGTCCAACTGTGTACCCACAGGGTTGAGACGGATTCGGACGGGAAGACGGCGTTCTTGCAGAACGAGAAGGGTGTCTCTGAAGGATGGGTAGTTGAAAAAAGAACTTCCCCCAACTAATGCAACTCGTTTATCATAGAACGGCGGGTCGGGAATCAGAGGAAAGAAGTTCGCCAGCGGGAAGATTGATGACGATGATCTTTGCTGCGTGAATAGGCAGCGTACGGGCGCCGCTTCATTTTTCTCGGACTGACTGCTAGAGTGCCTGCTCGGCTAATTACCTCACAACGTGCTGTGCACCGCTTATGAAATGAGTGTCGTCCACGTTCGGAGAGTCGGCCACTGACGTTAACAGATCGGAGCGCAGCACTAGAGTCTGGGAAGGAGAGTAATGCTCTCGTAGTTCGGGTTCAGACGATATAAGGACTCCAGGATCTCTGACAACAGTGAGCACAGAGACAGTGGAGCCATGGCCGTTGGAGGAGTCCATAGTTTTTGTATTGGAAGAGCATTGCCGTTTCCTTTGGACCATTGGAGGATTCCTTCCGAAGCGCTCTGCAGGACTTTGCACTCTTCACGAGATTTGCTGACATCAATATACAAATGTATAGCTTGATGTCCTAATCATGAAGATCCTGTGAGGACCGAGAAACCGCAGTGGCATACTGGGAAACTTGAAGGTTGTACTGTACCCGCCAAAAATATCCGCACAGGGGGCTCGGAGGGCCGAATTTCAATGCTAAGCGCGATTTTTTGCCGAATCTAACGAGCAGAAGGAGGAGGAAATTGAAAAGAACTGTTCCTGGCCAGAAGATGGGCAAAGTTGAGAGGCCCTCTCCGTGCTGTCACCGGAAGATTATTCTCGCGTCTGAGCCCTCGTTCGGCGCTCGGAAACACTCTGTTCGGATACTTTTGACGGGATGATACACAAAACTCAAAGTATCCGGACAGATGTTATGTCCACGAATGACACGATACTTATGTCATCTCGGCATGAAGTCTACTGAGCCTCGAATTCCTCATCAGTCTACGAGATGCCGTCGCCGGAGCGTATTTTGAAGGGGAACGGATCAATAGACGATCCTCCGACATTCAAAAAGAAGACATGAAACAAAATGCCGAGTTTATACGTGACACATATGAAAAATTCCGGGTAATCTCACGGCATGCATCAAAACCAGAGCCTTACCCTATGTGCTTTTGCGATGGAAACTAATATCTTCGATCGATTTTCTCACCGTTCCAGGAATCTGGTTAGTTGTCTGGAAAGTTGTAAGAATAATCTTCCGTTCAAATGTGCCTTGCTTGTCCACTCTGGCCGATGGAGAATGCTCAACTTCCATGAGATTCCGTTGTTGAGTTAGGTACTAACGCGCGTTTCCGGTAGTCATGATAGTCCTCCATCATTAAATCGAAAACTTTAGATCCACGTCGAAATTGACATGTGCTTCTCTGCTCGGATCGCCATCTCCCGCGTGGAATAGTTCTGAAACCTGCCTACCAATGAACGCGTCGCTACTCGTGTGAGTAAATTGTATTTTATTGAGAACAGGTCGGAGTCTTCGTTAATTCATCTCAGCTTGTGTTTTATACTGCTCTTCATGACACATCCTGAAACTCATTCAAGATGATGACCTCGACGTCCTTCTTCTCCTAATCTGTTCTCCTTGGGTATCCGAACGAGAGCGTTTGTCATGTACCGGAGATCTACTGCGACTACGATGTCTTCTGGCCTTCCTATCGTCATCCACCGGCGGCCGCGCAGGTCTCGAAGTCGACGCGTGCGCGTTAATCCTATGATCGGGACTTCTCGAGTGCCTTCTCCTCCTGGTTTGATCTTTCTCATCTACGGCCCTTTTCTGAGACCTCTTATCAGCCTCAACGGACTTCTTCTTGCCGTCCTCGCTGTCGCTCCCCGAACTTGGAGACGACGAATCCCTCGCGGACTTCTTGTGATGCTTCTTCTTCTTCTCCTTCTGGAGTTTCCGCTCACGTCTTATACTCTTCCTTTCCAGTTTCTCCAATTTCTTCAATAATTTCTTCTTTTGCTTCAGCGTGAGATCCTGCAAGATTTTCTCTTCCTGCCGGCGTTCCTGGGCGCTCTCCTCTCTTTCCGATTTCTGGGTTTCTAAATCTATATCACGAGCTGTAATGTGGCAATGTTCATCAATTAGCTTTCAGGAATATGATATAGTTGATGCTTGATCGATGACGATAGAGTTGATAATGACAATCGGTCACAGTCATATGATCACTCACATAAGACGCTGCGTTTCAGACGTAAGCCTTGTTCTTCCTGCATCATTAGCATCAGTTCTATGGGGTCTTTAGTCTCCTCCTTTTTCTCGCGTATTCCCTGAGACTGCAAATTGAATTCCTCTCTTTCAGCTGAGGATCAGTACGCGCATGGCTCTCACTCTCAGTCTCTTTTACGATCATGTTGGATGACATCATATTTATGACAATTGATGCTATCGTACTCACCTCTCCAAACAGACGACATTCTCTATCTGTGTTGATATGTCCCCATTTTCCGCACTTCAGACACTTCACATTTCGAACTTGGATGCCGAAAGGTTGATCTCTTATCTCTTCGTTACCTGTGAAAGTTGATCCCCAAGGTCGAAATCCTCATTCAAGTCTATGCCTGGCCGCACAAGACAGTTTCCAATGCAGAACAGGAAAGAAACTCCATTGATCGAAATGAGAACAAAGGTTACCTTTTGCCCAACTTTCTCGAGGAGCTTGGTATTTCCTTTGCCACTCGAAACGGGGTTCCTCTTTTGTTGTATCTTTCTCCTCGCGCCGAAGACCCGGAGGTGCATCATACATGAAGTTAAGCGAAAGTTTCTCCTTGGACTCCGTCGAAACCATTGATCTGGAAGGAATCTCGTCAGAAAGTTTGCTTCTAGGAGCTTTCGATACAGGATACTTGTCAGGAGTCACAAACGAAACATACCGATTATTGTAGAGATTCTGTTCTTTGTCATATTGGGCTTTCAGTTCTTCCTGTTTCTTCTTCTCTGCTTCGGCCGCCTGTTCCGCCATCCACACCTGCGGAGATGTTGATCATGAGCTTATCGTAAAGACATGGTACAGGGGATGACTCCATTTCGTAATGCTTTCGAGACTATTAGAATCAACGTTCGAAATACTTACTCTTTTTAGATTCTCCCTCGAAGAAGGATGGAAATCCTTCTTGCACATGAAATTGTTGTATCCTTTACCCATTTTGAGTCGTTGTCAGTTACTGACGTTTCAATTTGAGTAGCTTCAATGGTTATTTTCCGCTTCTGAATTCCACCATCAGCTGGTTTGCACTTCACTTGCTTGTGGCTCACTGTTCTGCTGTTTACATCAAGCCCCAACAACAGCCCACCCGATGTAAACAAGGCTGTCTGCTCCGTATCTCGACCCGCGAAGAGGTCGTTGTTGGAGGGCGGCAGATCTTACAGTTCTCGGTTTAGTAAACCGAGAGTTCAATAAATATTTGGGTATAGTGAACATTTTCTCGTACCTGTGCTCTCAACGTTGGAGCCGTGCCATTTAGCAACATAGGGAATAGTAAAAATCTCGATTTAGTGGACGGAATCTGAGCGTCTCCACTGGAGCCCATTTTCCGTAAAACGGAAAACGGAAATCCCATATTCGCCTATTAATCCCCTATTTATCTTTATTTATATGTCCCCTATGGAGTTTTCGTTTTTCGTTTCACGGATAACGGAGTCTAGTCTCCACCTATTCCAGCAATGCTTTCGAGATAGTGAACGTGAGACGCGACAAGCGCCTCTGAGGCACGCATACAGTGATGTTTACCGCAACCCGGCAGCTGAGAGGCGCGGATGCTTTCTAGCAGTGCGTTAGACTGCGCGTCAACTGGGAAAAGGCAGCGGATCCAATGGAGTGACAATTATTAATTCGAGTGAAAGGAAAAACATTCGCTTCGAACTCCGATACGTTGGATTACATAGCGTTGTGATCGCGCGCATGTCAGCAAAGGGAATTCTTGTATAAGAGATTGGATCATTGCGAAAGTTTTCGATCCCTCTTTGGATGATATCTCACCATGGACAGGTCGCTCAAAAATTTCGACAAAAGCGATCTCGGGAGAGAAATCCACGACGCAGAATGTCGTTAGCTGCCAGATGATGAACTCTTCGAGAAAAACGCGGTAGATTGAATTCGGGAGCGCCCCCTCCAGCTCGAACCTGATCGGAGTTGGTTTCCGTAATATTTCGAGTGAGTGGGATCATGGATCGCCTTTCGACAGATCCAAATCCCAGTTTCATGCGAAAGATTGCTTCGTTCCGAACCCGGAGAAGAGCTTCAGCTCTGTGCTGAACAGTGATCCGCTTCATCCGCAGCCAGTCATGAGCGCTCATCTGGTTGTGAGAACAACTACGACTCACTCTTCGAGCAGTGGTTCATGTTGGACCGCGCTCCTGGATTCTTCCGGCCAGATGCTTCGGTTAGTAGGGCAACCAGCATAGAATATCGGATGAGCCCACTAATGAGGCATCCGGCTCGCGAAGAAAAAACCGCGGTGGTGAAGAAATCGGGTCGGATTGACGAGAATATGGGACCTGACTTAACACAACTCTTGCGCAGAGGTTAGAGGGGCTGGATCGAGTGCAGTGGCTGAAACGATCTCTCAGGACTCCTCTCCGGAAGCCTCACCCAGGTTTGTGAATGAAACTCTGGAACGGGTAAACCTTCATAAGCAATCACAGCTTCCTGCTCTGTGCACACTCTCGATCATCCTCGTTGAGCGCGCTGATTTCGTTCGGACGATTTTGGCGTCGGAAATGGAATCGCTCTGGTTGCTGGTGGTCCTGATTGTGGCATTCTCCACGGCCGCTTCAACTGCGCCGCCAGATCAACTCACGGAAAGTGAGAGTAATCACCCGCTGCTTCGAGTCGCCGCGGAAACCTCCGAGACGACATCGAGTTCTACCAGGAATAGTCATCGTCAGGCAAGAACTTTCAGTCCAGTGCAAATCCTGAATCTGCCTCAGCCCAGTTGCCGGTACGACAACAGGCGGAACGGAACTTGTATGCAGGGCACTGAATGCATATTGGCCGGAGGTAAATTCAAGGTGGACAGCATGTGTAACCCTGCTCGCGGAGCGTACGTCGCGACGTGCTGCTTACTTGAACAAACGTGCGGTGGAGTGGTTCGGAAGAACAACACCTATTTTGTGAATCCAGACTTCCCGGAGGATACTACGGAGCCGCAAACTTGCGACATAGCGGTCGCTGCCAATCTTGCCTCAAAGAAAGCGTGTTATTTACGTTTGGATTTCAAAAATTTCACGATCCATGACCCTATCGATGGACGCTGCCTGGTGGATGCGTTCTCCGCCCCACAGATGGCTGTAAGCATCCCGAAGCTGTGTGGTTACAACAATCAATCGCACATGTACGTCTACGTGAAAGATATTCTACAGCACCAGAACATCACGCTCAGAATCAACCTCGGTGAATGGCGCGGCGCGAGACATTGGATGATCAACGTCGCATTCATAAACTGCGGTGAGGACTGGGCACCGCCGCTGCGGAGCTGTCTACAGTACAACATGGGCGCGGCTGATTCGATCAGATCCTTCAACTATCACGAGCTCAACCCGGAAAAATCAGCAATGTTGGCCGGCTTGCATTACACGGTATGCATTCGACAGGAGCCGACCAAATGCATCACAAAATGGACCTCAAACTTCTTCTCGTTATCAGCGAGCAACAAGACAACTGCCATAGGGGATGCTTGTCAGAAGAACTACGTCGGAATCAGCCAAGGTTTCAATTACAACAAGCAGGGAGCAACTTACGACCGGTACTGTGGTGAAGTTTTCGGATCTCAGTCGAATTCGACGAATTCTTCGGCGGTGTACTCGATGGCCATCCCGTTCAACATTCAAATTCACCAGTCGAAGGATGTCAAGTCACTTGGCAAAGGCTTCTATCTGAATTACACCCAGATTCAATGCGGAGAGCCCCGATCAAACGAGGGCGTTCTATCGTGGCTTTCATCCTTTCTGACCAGCTTCATCCCAGCTCGATCCTAATCCAGGAGCCTTATCAAGATAGTTTTTCAAATTAATTTTGCGATGTAAATAAATTGAGGAAATCCATACGCCAAGCATCTTCATTCACCCGATTCCGGCATTGATTTGAATGGATTGTTTTACACAATCCGAACATGACAACTTCCGAAACACTTTCGAGTGTTCGCGAGAAAATCCATGACATCTCCCAACTCTGTTTTTTTTTAAATGAGAACATCTCTTCCGAGGGGATCTGCATGAACTTCGCTCGTGCTTCGTCATTTATGCCGCGAAAAGGTGGCACCGGAGTTCCGCTCAAACTCGGTTCCTGGCAACCTGAGAGCGATCCTCCATGAGGATACAAATCGGGAAATGTCTCCTCTCAATTCTAGCATCGTTCCAATGCACAGAACATCATATCCGGTATCGATTTGTGAACACCCCCGAAAATGACAGAAACTCCCATAAATAATAATCGTTTTCCCGGGTGACTGAGTTACGCAACGGTACGTGGTTTTCAAGGGCCGAGAGATGCTTATGAGTTTCATCCGAAACGCTTTCCAGTCTTCATTCGAATCATTCCGCGCGTGAAGAATTCCTGGAAAACACACGGAATTTGGGGCTTGCTACCCAGAGCTAAGTCTTCAGGTAGCTTTGTGATCCAAAAAAAATCCAGTGAAACCAATGAGGAAGGATTTTTGAGGGAACGAGGGCTCGAGAAATTCCGAAGGTCATCAAGACGTCATGAAATCATGAAGTCTCCCTCCTTCGTGGAGATGAACTGCCGAAGCCAGCAGCTCCAGACAAGCATTGCCCGATGACTCTCGAAAAACTCCAGCTCAGTCTTCCTGAGAACCATGCTATGACGAAAACGACGAGTCACCTACGAGGCGGAGTCGCTTAGGATGCCGCAGACGAACAGCGCACTGCTCGGGGAAAGGAACCTCTCTCGACAGAATTCGATGCGAAAAATCTACTCGGGTCTACTCACGTTGGGAACCTACATTCCTCCCACGAAACGGCTGAATCAATTGCACCAATCAAGCGGACGGCGGACGTAGGAGCGATTCCCTTTCGGGTTTACCATTACCTATGTGAACTACTGCGCCATTTGCTTGGAGTTATTGCGTGCAAACCATTCCTTTCAAAGTTTCGATTTTCCTGTTGTAGCGTTCTTTGGAACGATGCATCGCTGATGTAAGAGACTCCCTATCCCTACCGCAATATAAACGGCTCGATGTACCATTGAGTTCTACGGGAAGTGTCCGAAGGAAAGGTCCGATCCGCTTGAAATCTCGCCAACCCCGTCGTCAGGTGCTCTGTAGTTTCTGACGCGAGTTTCGTCCACCAACTCGGACCCATCCCGCTATGTGACGCCTGAAACTACGGAATTATGACGTCATCAAAGCTACTAACGTTTCCATACGTGTTCGAAACCGTCATACGCGGTCCGTTGCCTAAATTCATGACCCCCTCGAAAGAATTCAACGCCACATTGCACCACAAACCACCTCAAATTCGATTCCATCAACAGCTTCCACATCATATAAACCCCCTCGGATTACTATCTCTAGATTTAACTGACAACGACGTTCTCGAGTCAAGTTCACTCACGGAGTTTTCGTAGAAATTGAATCAATGACGTGGACCATCTCCAAGTTGAACTCATTTCGTGACTCCTGTGACCGCGATCGCGTTCCTCCCGAGAAATCACTGATTTCCTGAAGCTTCAGTTTGGTCTCATCACTCCCAATGAGTCAGTTTCGGTCATCCCTAACCTGTCCTCATCCATCCTATTCCATGTGATTACATTTAGGTACTCTCAGCTGAAACGAGCTGTTTACAGCTTTCATGACCATTTGCCGATGAAACGGAACGCAGTCCTTCAGCCATGCGCGAAAACAACGCCAAAACATCCCAGAGCGTACATGGGGCGGTCGGCGCCGGCGTCAGCCGGCCGCAGGCTGCCTGGTCATAAATAAGCGGGTATCAAAAAAACTGGCATGTTTTCCTCGGGCGTCTCCATTCTGTTGGATAGCTTTGCGTCCGTAGACATGATTTGGTGTCCTTATCGTAATCGATTGTTCTGCAAAAGCCGTTTTTAGACAAGGTTGGGGAAATGGGTTCCTCGGAGTTCTCAAAAGAATCCAAACGGGTTCCACAGGGGGCTCCCAAGACTTTTCGAAAAACCCTGAAGTGTCCCCGCGGGTATGGAAGGTTGGGAACCAATGGCCTAGAAGATCTGTTCCACTCCATTCACGATCAACAGTGATAGAAAGTGTCTTCCTTCCACTCTTCAGGAGAACTTCCTCCGAGATCATGAAGTTCATGACCTCACTGCAACCGTCTAAGACGACCTATCGAAGTTTTCTAGAGAAGAGATTCGCGTTCCAGGGCGATCCTAGCAGGTAGCGCATCAGAAGTGCCGGAAGGTTCCTCCGGAAACTGGGAGATTTCGATGAAGAGAGACAAAACGAGGGAAGGAATCAATTCAGAGGACAGAGAAGCTAGACCAGCGGTTCCCGAAGTGGGTGCCTGGGCCCGGGGACGCTTTTTAGGGGGCTCGAAGCCTGTCGAGTAATATCAGACGCGAAATGGTACGAAGATTTCTGGACTCGTTCGACGCCATCTCAATCTTGACGATTTTTTTCCGCCATAATTTTGAGAGCTTAACGATCGTTCCAATCGAACCGGAAGCAAAGGACGAGGGAAGAGGCCGCCAGTAACCCTGCAGGGTGCGCGTTCGCTCGTTTTCGATGCTCTCTCAGAATACTGTTGTTGTTCGGTCGTTTTCCGTAAGCTCTGACTTCTGTTGGGAACTAAAGGGTTGGTATCTAGAGGGACCAACAGAGGTGAATAACTTGGAAACAACGGTCCAGTCGCGAAAAAGGTTCGGAACCGCTGAGCCGTCCTCACCCCGTAGTCGTTCAAGTCTTTGTCGTCAAGAATTTGTGAAGCAGGAGCTGGAAAGCACGGACCATCGGTTCGTGAATGGAAAAACCGAGCTCTACAGCTGGCCATTGCTTAACATTGACGACATCATTGCCGAAACCGAAGGATGCGAAGGTTTTCACCGTCGATTCGCTGATGGGATCCTGGCAACAACCCCTGATGGATACCATGATCTCAAAGTCCAGACAGGACTACTAGCATCACCTCAGGAGATAGAATTGGGTTGGTGACTGACCGTTACCGAGACGGGTTATGAGTGATGAGGTTTAGGTCTCGCCGAAAGACTGAAATCGCCCTCTGGAGCTTTACCACGATTCACCGGACTCCTGCGGACCTATGACGTTTGGAGAACCTACATGAAGATCTCCAAAATATTTGCTGGCCAAGCATGCGGACCGAAGGTGTGAAAAACGTCAAGTCATGTTCGCTGTGTCGGGAACATTCAGAGCTGCCGAGCGAATCACCTAATCCTCTTCGAAGAGTCAAGGAGCCGGTCCCTGTAGTTTCCGGAGGGTCACCCTGCACTGCTCGGATGTGACTCAGACGCCTGGAATCCGGCGAACGAGTTTCTTCTCAGCCTTGAGTTGGTCTTGCTCGGGGGACGTGAGGTGGATCTTTCTGGAAGACCCGCCCTGATTGCCCAGAGAACTTGGTAGTCGTTTGTTGAAGGCGGAGTAGAACCTTAACTACCAGAATGACAAAACGGTGGATATCAACGTTGACTTCCACCTCTCGCTTCTCGAATACGAGAATTTTCTCGTCAATCGCGCGAACTCGACCGCAGAATCTCGGGACGAGAAACTCGTGTTTATTGCAACGAGAGCTCTGATTGAAGCAGAGAAGTCGCGTAACTCTGGATAATTGGGTTATGGGTATTCTGATCGATCTGGAGGGTGGAAACCTTAATTTTGTGAGCGAATTCCTAAGAATCAAGAAGATTCGCTCCGCCAGTTCACAAACTGGCGGAGATACCTCACTAGAGTCGAAGGTTAGCTCACCCCCGACCGCCGTCTGAAGGTTCCGTTCAGGCTACTAATTGGTTACTTCCCAGAGCTTCACATGACCTACTGGATTCTATTCTATTTCAGTAATTTCATCCTCTCTCATGCTGTTTGCGGAACTCGTTGATCTATGGGGATCCCGCAGACGAGAAACATCTATGAACACCTCCCTCGCCCTGAAAGTTGCTGTACCCTCGAAGAATCGATGTCAGATCCACTACATCGAGCACTGGAGAAGTAAATCGGAAGTCTGATTAGGTGCTGAAATTCTGAAGGAGATGCCGAGTGGGTTGCAGTTCTGCGGCGTGAAGATCAACAATGAGCGAGGGGCGCGAGTTGAGTCCTCTCTTCATTGAGAACCCGAAACAGTCCTCTCCATCATTCAGCCCTCGATGTAAACTTCGTGAGGCACTTCGCTGCATAATTCGTGAAGTGCTCTCAAACGGAACGTGCTTCGATCAACCATGTCTCGTTCTTCGCTGTTCTGCGTCGTGATTGTTCTCTGTTTCGTGATTCCAACCTATGCGAAAAACGAGGTCGCTGAAGCTCCGAAAACCTCACTGTGGAAGCGACTCGCCGACAACTTCAAGCCGCAGTCGCTGACGACGATAGTCAAGGTTCTACCGAGATTCATCAGCGGCATTTTGACTGAAGTCTTGGAGGAAGTGATTCGATTCGGAAAGAGCGCCGTACACTTTTTCGATTCGACGGAATTCAGTGTGAGTGCCCGAAGACTCCAGGAGAGCTTTCTGGGTCGGCTGTTCTACTGGGACTTCATTGGCACGGGTCTTCGCCTCATGAGAGTTCAAAACAACTGTCACAAAAAGGCTGCCTGTGAGTTCGGAGGGTACGTGTTCGCAAGAAACACTCGGATCGCAATGTTCCTCAAAGCGTTAAGATCTCACTTCCAAGCTTCTTCGCCCCATTGGCCTGCGACGATGGCGGGCTTGCAAGGGGAGAACTGTGATGAGCTCTTCGAAGAATGTGAACAGAACTTTCTCTTATCCTGGTGACGACTCAACTAGACGAGGAAATACAAAACTACCCGGTATCGCCCGAAGATACTACGACGATCGAGAACCTGTGATATGTCATATGATAGTGCATTCAAATAAATTTATCATGATTATTTCAACATAAAAGTAATGAAATTCGATCTTTCGAATAGCAGCCCTGCATGCAGAACAAAACTTCTCTGTACTTCAGGATGATCGTTTTCTGCCATCGACATCTTTTCTGGTTTATTGATTCTGACCCGTCGGGTTCGATGTGAGGTTCATATGCTCTACCTAGGAGCTTGAATTTCTGCTCTATCGTATCCAAACTTTTCTCCCGTATACTCGATTTGAAAGGATCGAAAATCCATAGATTGCCATCTCTAGGATTTTCGCGTTCCGGGAAATAGCTGTTAAATGCCCCTTCGAGCGATCGCAAGTGCTCCCTGACAAGTTGACGTACGTGTTGATCAACATCGTTTTCTCTGAGAAAGTCGTCAAAGTTCGGAAACATTTGACAGTTGCCCTCGCTCATTGAGGTTCGCCAGAGAGAAAGCTTGTTCTTGAATGAATCCATTGTTCCTCGGAATGTAAAGATGTCGTTCTGAGGTCCTTGCAGAGATAAGTTCAGGTCGTTCAGATGTGAGAAAATATCAGCGAGATATCAGAGTTTAGCGAGCCACTCAGTTAAGGTGAAAAATTTTAGGAACATCTGGTTGTTCCGCCGCTGGAAGAAGACTTTGATCTCGGCCCGTAAGTCGAAAAGACGGCTGAAAACCCTGCCTCTCGTCAACCACCTTATTTCCGTGTGGAGCAGCAGATGTGAATGCCAAGCTCATCGCAACCAAATACGACGCCTTCAGTCATTTGTTTTGTGATCGTTGCTTATTGGCTGCGCATTGCGTTGAGTTGTCTCTCAAAGTACTCCAGCGGTTTGTTTGCGACCTCCGGCTGTGCAGAAGAAAGGTGCGCGTTGAGTTTTGCGGGCTTCATGGTTCCAGGCTGTTGTATGAACCCATACTTTAGATAGCTCGTATCGTATTGTCGCACCCATTTGGCTTCCTTCCGAGCTCCGCGCTCTGTGCTGGCGTTCTCCATGCTTGTGACGGGTGGGGCTTCCTCTTCCATCAGCGCCTGTGTAGCTGAAGAGGTTGAGCTTGCATCTGTCACATCAGCTTTCCTTTTCGTGAAAAAGTTCAAGATGTTCCTCTGGTTGTTTCCACTCATCTTCGGAGACTCTTAAGAACAGCGGTCGGGACGGGAAGTCGAGAGCAAACGGGGACAATTTTGCGACCAGCCTCTGATGATGATGACTCCTCGAACAGTTTGCGGAGAGCAAAAATTTCTCTTCGCAGAATCAGAAGGGAAGGCTCATTGGGCGACTGGAGAAGGAACAAAGTAGTTCCGGCTGTCTACTCGACGAATCTCATGAACGTTGGTCAGCCGAAAACTTTTTCGGATTCGGCGACTCAGTCCCGGGTTTCCGTGTTTTCATTGGATCTACTTTCTCTCCCGGGTTACTCCACTGCCGGGATGGGGAAACGACACGATCCCGGTTTCAGGAAGTTGTTGTCACACGCAGTTATCATATATTTAATAATTTTTCTTTTAAAGAAGAATAAGAGCTCAGCCGGAGAACGATTAGCTATGCCAGAGAGGGCGACGAGGAGGGCTCGGCTTATAAGCAATCCGAGTCCGCTTCGTCGCCACTCGTTCCGATATCGCTGGAGCGGGCAGTCGTCGCCGGCAGTTAACCTAAGTGTGACGTGTCTTTAATATTGGGAACTTTAAGCGACATTTTTAAATTTTACTGTTCATTTATATTTGACGAGGTCGGATGTATTCACATAGTGGCTCAGCCGATTCCGGCGAGAGCGTCCCCGGTCTGAAGCGACCCTCGAACCGCCGTTGCGTTGCCCCGTTGCACCTCGATCGAGATTCTCTGGAGGAGAAATTCGCTCGCTCTTCTATCGCCCGAGACGCGCTCAATTCGCTTTCCGAGGTCAAGGAGGAACGCCTCCGAACATTGCCCGATGACTCCCATGGTCTCGATTGCGATGGGTTGAACGATGAAGTGCGCCTCGAGCTCGCGGTATTTCGCCATCTTCGATGTCTCGGCCGAGTTTGCCACAGCCCCAGCAGCGCGTGCCGCGCAGGATCTGTGAGATGGTGCGAGGGTGTCCCACACCGTGGCGTCCCACACTAAGCATTTACCCGCCTTCCACGGTTTCAATGTCTGGCCATCGGGGCGGAGAGCGGAGTTTCTGGACAATCCCGGCGGCTCGAGTTCGTTGGCGATGGCCGCGGAGCGAAGAGCGAACGATATGAGAGAATTTAGCGCCTTATGGCGTGGGTGGCGGCCGCTGCTGCGCGAGCAGCTCACTTGTCAGTCCGTGACGTCAGTCAGCGACATTTGGTGTCAGAATTACTTGAATTACTCGCCAAGCGACGAACCGATGCAAGGCAGTGGACGTCCTCGTAAAGAAGGACAACCCACCACACCCATCAACAATCTTCTCGGAACGAATGACTCTGATTTCGCTCAAAAAGAAAATCCTGAAGTTCGATGACGAACTGGTCAAGATGTTTGCGGAGGTGACAACCGAAGAAGACATCAAGGGTCGCGAACGATGGTACGACCGCTGTCTCGAGTACGAGATGTCCATTGATGAGGCGCTCGGAAAGCTAGAACTCTTCGCTGACCCGGGCAAAATAGCAAAGACTGAGCCAAAAGAAGATCCGATATCTCTGGACGAGTCAACAGCGCAGGACGGCGAAAGTTCAAAGTCCGCTCCCGAAAAGGCATCCAATGAGGAGCCGGAGAAAAAAGCGGAAAATCAATCGCAACCTGTGGGTTCAGAAGATGGAGCTCAAGCAAGCTTAGTGCAAACCCAGCTGAACTCGTGTAAAGCTGCGGTGAAGGTGCCCAAATTCGCGGATGACTCCAAGAAGTTCCGTGAATGGCATGAACAATTCGAATCAGTGGTGGTTGGACGATCGGGACTGGAGAAATTCAAGAAACTTAAAGGAGCTCTCGTCGGAGATGCACTCAAGGCAATTTCTCACATCACTCTGACGGAGGACCAGTTCGAGATCGCAATGGGAATCATAAAAGACGAATTCGGAAATGTATTCTCTGCGCAATATGCACACGTCATGGACGTGATGAAAAGCAGCAACTCAAAGATCTACAAAAACTCAGACAAGTGGCATTTGGTTATCCCGGCGATCTCTCTTGCCTCTGATTCTCGAGAACCTCCCTTCGGTGGTTGAGGAAACCTTTCTTAGAAATCACGAATTCTCACCGTCCGATGCTCCCCTTGATCTACTAGAAGCATTTTTAAAGTTTGCGGTCAAAGGAAAAAAAGATAAAAACTTCGAGTGCGCAGACTCGAATGCATCAATTTGCGGCCGATAACGGCGCTCCCGTCCCACATGTGCGAAATCAAGTCCACTCTGCCCAGCAGACAAACTATCTTGAACGGCTTCTGGAAGAGGTTCAGGGCAGACTACTTACACTATGTTTACCATCCCATTTTGTAAATATAATAAATGGAGTTATTCATCATAATAGATTCAAATGAGAGGGTTCCTGAGGCTTTTAACCATATGAAACGTGAATATGAAAGTTGCATATTTGGTAAATTCCCTTCGATTTCTGCATGCATGAATATTTACTGATTTATTAACCGTATCTTAGTTTAGTCCCTAGACTCATGACCGACAGAACGGGGAAAGGGCGGCGAAGACGACCGTGCTTTTTCATCACGTGCAATCCAACGTGACCTGAGATCAAGGAGAACCTCTTGCCAGTACATTCTTCCTCTGACCGGTCTGATATCATTGCGCGCGTATTCAAACAAAAATTGAAGACGTTCATTAATTTTATTGTGAAACATCATGTTTTCGGAGAAAGCTCGCTTCCTTCCGGAAATCCTTTTTGACAACGATCGCATGTGGCACATGGGTCATCGTTGCTCTGTGCTGCTCTTAGACCACTGGGCACTCGAAAGCCCCGATATTTACCACCATCCCTCTCTACGATTTCTCAACAACATCCTCGTTCCCGTCGTCAAACCCAAGTACCCAAATACCGAAGTAAGGTATTTCGATGTCCATATTTCCGGCCGCCACAAACGCATATCAATGGATTAACCCCTTTGAGCTATAGCAACGACTGCATCCTGTATCTCTTTTCTCTGTTTCTTTTTCTTTCACTCCGTTCTCTCCTCCTTCCTCTTTTTGTGACCAGGCTTCGCTTGTAACTCATAAAAATTTCCAGAATTTGACTCCCGAAAATTATCACTTAGTGGGACTTGACTGTAATTTCTTGTCTGCTGACATCAAACTCTATCCATGTGATCTCTGAAAGCGTCAGCATATGACTGGCGTTCTACTTCCTCATCACCAGATATTCAGAAAGCGAGGCAAATGAGAAATATTGCATCGTTCTATTCAACATTCTGTCCCTCCTCTTTAGCCTTGCTCTTCTACGTCTTGAACAGTTTCCGTTATGGTTAATTTTGGTTGGAGTTTTTCTGAGATTTTTATTTAGTCAGAACAGACCTGACACCTTTGGAAGCGATCAACGGACCGATCGAACTCCGACTGACTGCAACAAGTATTTTCCGAACCTCACTGTTGTTGGGATGATTGGATGGACTGCTTTCTGAAAGTTGAATCAGACGTCGTTCCCGCCGAGAGATGGAAGTGATTATGAATGACAAGTGATGATGAAATTTTCGGGAACTCCCCTTTGTGTAATACACCTGACCTTCTGATTGGTACGCGCTTCTAAACGGTCGTCATACAGTGAAACCTGTCTAATAGGACCCCCGTGTAAAGGGACCCCCTGAGACATCGGACCATGTTCGCCGGGCACCGATTTTCGCCTCCATAGACCCTCATACTAATCCGGCCGCGTAATCGGACCACCTGAGCAACGGGAGCACGGACCACCTCATAGCGTGACCTAGCTCACCCAAACCCTCTCTAATAGGACCGCTCTCATTCTGATATCCGATCGATCCAGCTAATTTTCAGCAATCTGTTCTCAAGAGAGAAACAGAGCGCCGACTGCGATATTTGCACGCTTGCTCGCGACATTTTTTTTTGCAAGCGAGAATTCCTTGGCGGCCGCAACGGCCAGTCAACGAGATGAACTCGGTGACAAAGGAAGTCATTCACAAGAAGAAGGCTTCGGCGTAAAATATTGTGATGGTAGAAAGAGGGCTGGGAATTCGGCCAACGCTCTGCTATAGAGAATCCGAGATAGCAACAGAGAGCTGACGTTTCCTCTTTTCTCTCGGAGACTGGACGAACAGCAAAGCTGATTCGGAGACGAGAAAGGGAGGCAATATTCATCACGGACCGAGGTCGGGGACGTCTCTCGCCTTCCCGGCGCCTATTTAAGCAGCTATAGTAAGGAACTGCAGATTATGATTCACTCGAGAACTGAGTAACGACCCCAGAAAATGAACTTTGTTTCCGCCTTGTGCGTGGCTCTGGTCTGGATTGCAGGGGTCTCTGCTCAGCTCGAAGGATACTATCAAAGAGTAATTAGAAATTATGTGCCACAGACCTATGTCAGCTTGGACCAGAATGCGTATTTCTGTATTTCTCAAGGTGAGTTGGATGTGCATCAATGTTTCTGAGCAGTCACCTAGCATGCCGAAGTGCCTTATTTCACTAAACGAGCGATTTCGCGTTAACAGGTGATCCATGCACAAGACCGAATGGTACCGACTACACGTGCTGTGGCGACGCGGATTGCGTGTTAGTCGGAAGGTTCTTCAAAGCCAAGAGATGCATAAGAAGGTCGAGCTGAGGTCATCTCGTTCCGAGCTTCCATGAATAAACAGAACTTCGAAGCTCCTTTCCATCATGAATTTTTTTCGGAACTGCAGTTCACTCATCCAGAATCCAGAACGTAGGCCATAAGTTTCCGATTTCAACAAAATCCCGATCCGGGAGCCAGAAAAGCTGGAAGTACTTTCGCGATACATTTGATCTTCGAAACGCACATCCGTGAATCGTCCGTTTCAGCAGATCGGATCTGAAGTCAGTCGAACCAACCAAATTTCAACAGTGCAAAGCATAAATTATTGGCCTCTGACCGGCCCATCGGAGTTTGAAGTTTTCTGCTCATGTCGCACCTAGGCCTCTCAAAAAACCGAGAATCCGAGAAACCGCGGTTAACCGCTGAGAAAACCGCAAGGAAATTCTTGAAGAATGTCGACTTCGGGATCAAGTCTAGAAGAATGCCCCATCCTCATCATGTTACCGAGTTTAGTTGCAGCGTATCAAAAAGCGAACAGGTCGTGACTAGGCTTTGCAGCGCTTTTCAATCGCGGTTTAAGAACCGCAAAAACCGCGAGAAAAATGCGGTTTTTAACTGCAAAAACCGCGGCGTTTGTGGAATTTCTTATTTATCTTGTCTTCGTCCGGCCCCTGAGCCTAGGGCTGAGTTCTGAGTGATGCAAATTGGTCGGTTATGGTCGAATATATGCTTCAGCATTTACTCGTGAGCGAAGGGAATCATGAAAACCATTCTAGAGGCGGCCACCTCTGGGCTTCGTTCCTGAATCCTCCCGCTCTAGAGCCGGCATGTTATCACTTCACATACTCGTCCTGGATCGACAATTTTGTTTTTTGCCAGATTTGTTGCCAAGACACTTAAGTATCTATTCTTAGTCGTTGAAATGAGCGCGTGCTGAACGAGACTACCGTGAAATATCGCGAAATCACTGGAACATCACGAAAATCACAGCCTAAACCGTTCGCGATTAATTGCGGTTTTTAACCGCGGTTTTCGATTCGCGGTTTTCCCAAAATGCGTTTTTTTGCGAAGCCTAGTCGTGACTAGGCATGGCAGGCGGTCCTTCCGCGGTTCTCAGTGAAAACTACGCAGAGCACGGTGGTTCGATGGTAGCGAGATCTCAGGGAACATTCCAGAATCGGTTTCAGTGCTTTGCCGGTGGAATCGGCCCTAGCAGTTTCCCTCTCGATTTCATCCATCAGGTTCGGATTTTTCTTCACGTTGCGTATTACTATTCGGACACTCTGAAGGGCCTCCCCGAGGGAGACGGTCGCTGTTTTTGGTTATGGTTTTCGTTTGTCCTCATTCCGGTGAATGACCCTTTCACTCCAGGGGCGAGCAAGCTCAGCGGGACAACGGTCACAGATTTGGGGAAAGTGGACACCGGTGAACCCACTCCTATAGACAGCACCGTATTGCTCTTCTAAAGCAAACCGGACATGTCTATCTATCAATGCACACACTTCCGATGGACAGCACTGCTTCGCTCTTCCAGAGTGCGGACACGTCCATCGGTGCAGACACGCACAGTTAAGCTGCAACGACGTCTATACACGTTTTCTATACGTCGTGGTGTGCATCCCGGCGGCCGTCGAGATTCGAACCCTCGCCATCGAGTTCTGGTTACAAGATTAGCCGTGTGACCACAAGACAATCGGCCGTTTGATCCCTTTTCCGGACACACGAGTTGAATTCCATAAGCGACTCCGCCGGGCTACCGCTTTCGTCGAAGTCAACCGTCAACTTCATCGCTATCGTCATCGCTCTCGTAATCGTCGATTTCATTGAGAATATCGAGACTGAATCTTGAAGCATTCTTGCCACAGACCACCTTTTTATCAACTAGATCGAGTCCGTGGGCAAAACATCGCTGCCCATGGAGACCGAGGAGGTCTACGACCCTGAGAACGTTTTTTGCTCCGTCGGTGGAGGCAGCGAAAATGTCTCGGCTCAAAAAGCCATAACTTTCAAGACGAGCGCGAATAAGCTGCGCTAGGAAATCTCCCGTAGCCCTCTGATCCACTCAGAGCAGTCCAAGAGGAGCGGATTTCGATACTCCAAAAGTTTCCTTGCTGAGATTCAAATTAGTGGTAAGGTAACGGTCAGCTGCGATGAACGCAGCTTCGTCAATCGAAATCGCGAACCGGGAACCTGAAAAACGTAGGTGGCAGAGAAGAGAAGTTTCAACACCATTCGTTGCTAATATTATTACTATAATTATCCAAAACAAGCCGAACCTTGAGCGCGGATGGAGTCGAGCTCATGGCGTAGCCCATCTTTGACTCTTACTGCATCGTCTTCTAGGTGTTTCCTCAAAGTGGCTGCCGATTCCGGGAGCGGGGGATCGCTCGGATAGGCTCGCGTGAGAATTCTCCTGATCGTTGCGCATGTGGCAACTTCCTTGAAACTCAGTCTGTATTCGCATATCAATCGCTGTGCTCCATTTCTCAGAGAGTGATTCGCATTGAGGAACGAGCCTATATCCAGCTGCTTCGTTCTTCGCACCGCTTTGGGTTCCTGGGGTGGCGGCGCCTCCTCTTCAGAATCGAAGACAGCTGGATGTGGAGATCTTTTCCTACAACTCTCTCTAGAAGATTCCAACCTGGGAACATCTTTTGTGATGGAATGCTTGCGCTCGAGATGACTAGAGTGCGAATGTTCTTGCAGAATGCATAATTTTCAAAAAATTGCATATTTCGGGCGATCACGATGGGATCTGCATAACCTTTCGTTGGCTAGAGCGAGAAGGCGGAAAGGTTGATTCGCGAGATCCGAGGCTTCCACGGAAGGTTGCAGAATCCAACCTGCTCTACAACGAAGCCTAGCGACGATTCTGCCGCACTGAATGCAGTGTCCTAGAAATGACCTTCAGAGAAGCTGAATACTCGAGCAACAATCGCATGCATAGAGGGGTTGTCAGGTTTCTGGACAGCCGACGGAGACACTCACACAATGAGACCCATTCATCGGAGAACCCATCCCTATTCTGTGCGCTTCTCCCACGCTGACGGCAGATGCTTCATGGAATTTATCAGGGAATCGTATTCGCCGGAGTCATGATATTCCCGTGATGGATCCGTGTTCAGTCGGACTCGAAGCAAGCCGTGATTCGATTTGAAAGTGGCTTTTGTCACGTACTGCAGGCAGTGATGATAACGTTCTCGTGTCTGATGTGTCTCGCGCCCCCATGAATCGAGAACGCATAAATTCAGCATTATGGTGCATATTTCCGTTGTTTTCAGTGAATATTTGCATGCATATTCTAGACTTTTTCAGCGCATGAACATTCGCACTCTCGAGATGACCCATCAACGAGCTCTTTGATAGTACGCACTTTAGTTTCTGCGAGACGTAAAAACGAGAAGTTACAAAATTGAAAGATATTCAACCCCCTTCCCCCCCCCCTTTTTAAATAAAGGAGTATTTTCATTCATTTCATTCATTCATATACGAATTGTGAGTTGAGCTCACACAGCAGGTGATATATTTCTGAAGCTCCAACTCTTTCGAATCCCTACCTGAGAAAATTTCGTGCATTCGGCCAAGCTCCCAGTCTTTTTGAACCAGAACCATACCCCAGATTTGCCAGCTTTCATGGATTCACTCATGCCTAGGGCCAGAGACTTCATGCACTAGAATTGATTGATTCTTTATTAACCATTCCTCCTTATGTACATTCATCTATGCACATCGGAAACCCGTCTGCAGGCGCAGTGTCAACCGCTAGTTAGTCAGGATGCTGGGATTCGGGTGACCTCCCCTTGCGTTTCAAGCTCCCATTTCTCGAGTGTTATTTTCATTCGTTCTACACCGCTCCTTATGGAATCTTCGTGCAGTCCAATTCTTTTCCGAACCTCGATATCCTCGCTTGGCCCTCGTTGGCACTCCATGATGACGTGCTCCCACGTGTCAGCGCCTCCTTCGCATCTCATGCATCTGTCATCTATGGATTCGAACCTGCTCCTGAAATTTCTCGTCCTGAGAAAATCCGCTCTGGCGCCATAATATTTACCCAAAATGTGCAGATATGCACTAAAAAATGCAAAAATATATGCAGATATGCACTAAAATATGCAGATATGCATTAAAATAGGCACTAGAATGTACAGATATGCACTAGAATATGCAGATATGCACTAAAACATGCGGATTTGCGCCAAAATATGGAGATATGCACTAAAATATGCAGATTCGCACTAAAATATGCAGATTCGCACCAAAATATGCAGAGATGCACTAAAATATGCACATATGCACCAAAATATGCGGATATGAACCAAAATATACAGATCCTTAGTTACGGAGGCGCTCGCGTCCCCCACCGCCTAAGAGAGGGTGGAGGAGTGTTGCCTCGTTTTCACAAAGAATTTGGACTGTTTGCTTGAATTTTCGAAGAATGCTCTTGATTCTCTCTAGAGCAGTGGTCCGCAACCTTTTTTGTCCAGCGCCCCCCCGCTCGACTTCACACAATCCGACGTCCCCCCCCCGCTCGATTTCACAGGATCCAGGATCCCGCAATCCCCCCCCCCCGCCATCTTATTATGAGAACAGAATGTTAGCCTCATTTCTATCTGATGTAACTAGCATTTGTTTCAACTCGTTCTCCCTGATATCCTCAATGAGATACTTGCTGCTGCTTCCCGCTTATCAAGGAATCTATTCGAGTGGAAGCGCGACGGAAAAACGCACTGTGATCACAAAATCCGACACAGACACTGAGAGCCCGGGAAAGTCTCGCGCCCCCCTCCCCCCCTGAGCTGGCGCCAAGCCCACCTGGCCCTCGCAACCGGGGGGGGGCGTTTTCAACGTCCTTTCAATCGTGATGAGGGTCGAATACCACCTGGTTCGGCAATCCAGAATAACCTTTAGTGATTTTCTATTGTACTCGCTTTTTTTCGAGATCCGTCGGATTTCGTCCATTCCGTTTTTTTCGAAAGTCGCGAGCGAGTTTTCAAAGGCGGCCGAGGGCGTCTGTCTCATACTCTTCATTCGAGTCGTTGTCGTCGTCAAATTCCTCCTCAGAACTCGAGAGAGAGGAAATGGCCGTGTCGAACGGAGAACATTCGCTCCCGAAAATGACCTTTCAGACGACGAGGTCCAACCCATGCGCGGAACACTTCTGTTCTCGGAGGCCGATCAGGTCTACGGCCTTGAGAACATTACGTGCACCATCCGTGGCTGCAACAACGATATCTGTTCTCACGAGGTCGATAGACTGGAGTCTTTCCCAGATGAGGTCGTGAAGATGTTCAGCGACTGCGCGCTCCGTTAGCCTCACCAAACCCAGAGGAGCGATTTTGGACTTTCCAGAAGTTGCGGCTTTGTGATTGACGTTGATAGTCAAATACCTATCACAGCCGACGACCGTGGCCTCCTCAAACGAGATTGCGATTTTCAACCCAAGAAAAATTTTGTCGTGGAAAAATTACAACCTGGCATATGACAGTTGTGGTGTGACACCAAATATGGGAATCTCGAACCTTCCGAACGGATCTCTGCGAGCTTCAGACGAACTTTCCCTCTAATCGTCGCTGCATCCTCCTGTAGGTAATTTCGCACCGTTACCGCAGCTTTCGGAGATTTAGGATCACTTGGGTAGGCGACCGAGAGCGTTCTCCGAAAATCCGTAGATACCACCCGATTTAGGCTCATGTTTGACGCACAGATCGAGCCGAATGTCTCTTCCTCAGGAATGGACAACTCAGGGCGATTGTGGCGTCGCTGGCCGGAAAATCCCGGATCCGGGTTTGTTCTGACTAGCTGGTGTTGCTTTTGATGTGACAAGAATACGACGATGGGGATGAGGAACAAATATTGTGGCATTGCCTAGCATTTTATAGTCTCATTTGCAGACGCATGGTCTCCGCGTCCGGAACGGGCGCAGATCTTTGGCGTTTATGTGGCGGCGGCGGCGCCGGCGTCCGCCTGAGTCTTTCAGGATATAGGTATGAGGGGCAATCCGACGGATCACCGTCCAAGGACCTACACGCTTCATGTCGTATACCCGCTTCATGCGGTCTTGGGCATCCCGCGAATGTCGATGGCCGTCACGACGGACCTGTTCGACTGGACGTCTTTCCGTCTTGGCCCGCGGCGGTTCACCAGGTAGGGCGGAGTTGTTTGCAGTGACTCGCTCATTGTGGTGTTGATGGGGAAGGTGATCTTGGGGATAATCTCGCGAAAGGTAGATTTACCTTCTGAGATGAGCGCAACCGTTCGGTCCGTGAGGGTTCGAAATGTGCGTTCAGCGAGCCCTGGGGATGACCCAGCGCCGCTCGGATGTGCGCGGTCTTTTCGCCTTCGAAATACTCGGCTAGTTTTGTAGCCCGGAAACATGTCGCGTTATCCGTCACAATGCTGCCTTTTCGGTGAAGCAAGTTTTTCTGAATTTCATAGTCCGGTACCCGTTCTCCTCGCTGAATCTTTACGACGACGTCCTTTAAGTCCGGGTTCCTTGCTTGTTCTGCGTGCAACCGCTCATGCAGGAGGGGAGCCAAGGCCAAGCGCGACAAAACATCCGCATTTGCGTTGTCCTTCCCTTTGCGGTGGACGATCTCAAAGTTGAAGTCTTGTATAGCCAATGCCCAGAAAATGAGTTTTGGAGACAGATTCTCTTTGCTCTGGAGAAACTTCAGGGAAATGCTATCGGTGACGACCTTGAAGCGGCGCCCGTATAGGTACGGGTGGAACTTCTGGATCGCCCACACGACGGCCAAGCACTCAGTTTCCGAGAAGTGGCATTTCATTTCGGCCTTTGACAACTGGCGGCTAGCAAAGCCTACCACCTGTTCGCGACCGTGTAGCAATTTGATCAGAGAGCTGCTCCGAGACCAGTTCCGCTGGCGTCGGTTTGGAGGATCGTTTCGAGATCATCGCGGAAATGGCAGAGTAGGGGTCTCTGAGTGAATCGACATTTTAACGTACATAGAACTACGTTTAGAGGAACGCTTTGAGCGGAGAATTGAGAGAGGGTTTCACCGGACGGTGACTTCAACAGATGCATAAATCACTGAACCTCTAGTGGTTTCGATATGATGCGGAAGTTGATGCCGCGGAAAAAGGTTGATGAGTGGTTTCGAAACAGATTTACTTGCTTCATTTAGGATTTGCAAAATATACTCCAAATTTTGTTATATATGGGGCGATCTGAGAGCTCGGTAAGGGCAATGATCGTCTCGTCAGGCTCATACTGGGCTTATGCAGAAAGTTTTTCGGGCTATCCGGGAATGTGAGAATGTACGGTTTCGGTTGAAATTCGAGATGACTCCGGAATTCAATGCCCGCCATGGCTTTCTTCGGGATAAACGGCTCGACGATCGCTGTCCCACTCACGAAACTCTAAGCCCAGTGTTGCTCACGTCTCTGGGAAGGTTATAGGGTTATTCTCATCATTCGATAACCCCACAGCATTGAGATTTCAATTCATTCAAGCATACGTCGTTATCGTTCTGAGCGGTTCCAGATTTCACCGAACAGCCCCCTTTACTTTCTCCTATGTTGACTCCCGACAACGAAGATTTGTCTGCGGCACAATTGCGAGTCGACTATATTGTTTTTATCAAAAACGAATCAGATTATATCCCCTTCTGCATGAGAGATGCCGCGCAAGCGATCTTCACTTGGTCGAAGTACTGAAGACGCCGAGAGAATGCGAGTACCGTATTTCCTCTAATTGAAGGGCACGCCCGTCTATTTTTCGAGACCCCAAAAGGTGCCCGTCCAATTTTTCAACCTCCGAGAAGCGGTCATCTAGAGCAGTGGTGGCCGACCGGTGGTCCAGGGGCCGCTGATTCTCCGTTGAGGAGTTTATTGTGATCCTCGGGGCGATTTTGTGAGTTGTGGCGAATCCGGTACTTCATATGGGTTTGACGGAATCGCTACAATGTTTTGTCACACAGTGTAGCGTTTGATTGGCTGCTGCAATTGATTCTTCCGTTTCGTGAAGAGGAATGTGGTTTCCCCACGCAAGTAGATGCGCGCCTGAATTCAGTGTAGAGGTATACCGTATCAGCAAGCTCAGTTTCTGAAGCCGGGGTCATTGTATTTGGCGACAAAATTAGATCCGCGTGAGGGTATTTTATCCAAGTAGAGATGACGCGTCATCATCCGCGAAGATCATTCCGGAGTTGGAAGTTTGAAACGTGACGTTCCCCAGTGGTCCATACTCGAGTGCCTGTCCATTTAGCTATTGATTCTCTAGCTCAGTGGTTCCCAACCTTTGTCGACCCGCGCCCCCCCTATATTCGCCTCAGCATAGAGCTCTATGGAGCGAAGCGCCCCTCTTGTGGACCCCTTCCATAGACCTCGGTGAGGCGCAGCGTGTCTTCGCGCCTCCCTTGGGGGGGGGGCGCCTCCCCGGTTGGGAAACACTGCTCTAGCTATTCGTTCGACCGCTTCCCTCTACGTGGAGAATCGCTCGACGAAATATCGGCAACGAAAGACGATTCTACTCATGATTGGAATCCACCAAAATCATGCAACGCGAGAATTTCAAAGTGGGGGAAGTAGGAAGGTGAAAATCATGCAGGGTACTGTGAAACGCCGTACGATTGGACGAGAAGCCATTCGGCATTGCGCAGTAAACGGAGCTTTCCGGGATCCCAACGATCATCCGGTCCTGTCCGGCCAACTCACAGGGTGCCCATCTATTGGGGAGTGACCGTCTATTAGAGAGTGCCCTTCAATTAGAGAGAATACGATAGCTCATCGTTCGCGAGTTTCCGCCGATCCGGTCCAAACGGCGGCGGACCTCGATGGCCAGCATCAGAAGGAGTCCGGAGTCCGGCGTCTCGTTTGCCGATTTACTTTTCAATCGTCTCCCTTTGGCGACCTCTGCTCCTCGTACCAACCCTGTTGTTCAATCTGTCGCACTAACGTCGACTCAAAGATCGCGGATTTGTCAGGAGCGTGAACGTATCGGTCCATCTGTCCCGGTGGAAAGTGCGTTGCGCGAGGGAGTGGAAACAACCCCCATCGACACGGAGGTCGATCTGTCGAGTCGTGAATTTCGGAGGAGATTTCTAGATCAGGAGTATGACAGATTGTGGTTTCGGGGTGACCTTAAGGACGCGAAGCCGATTTATTCTGCAACATCGGAGATCATCGGTTGTCGTAACTAGGGGGGAGGGCCGTCCGCCCCGGGCAGCACATTTCTGGAGGCCTCGGGCGGCTTTTTGGCTCATTTTCCAGTTACCGTTTTCTCCTGGGAGCAGGCGCAGAGGGGCGGCACTTTCCGAAATTCCGGGGTTTCCGCCCCGAACGGCACATAGCCTAGTTGCGCCCCTGGTCAAACGCAAACTACAAAAGTGTGCAGCACATGTGCAATATCTCTCGCACAGTCGAAAATTCTCAACATGGCATTTTACACTGGCTTCCGATATCCCCCTATTCCCGAAAACTTGCCACCTTTGAATGCGATAACAACACGCCTCATATGTCCCCGCATACCGTTTATGCAGATTCGGCGGCTACGTCACGAATCCAGAACATATATGGTAGAATCCACGGGCAGTTCATCAACGTCCTGTGGATACCCAGGAAACTATACTATCGCTGCCGCGAAACCTGACAGACGATTATGCCCTGAATGTGTCCCTGAAGAAACACATCATACACAAGAGCTCCGCCTATTCGGGAGGGAGAAGGATCTAAAACAGTACCTGGATTATTTCCAAGGTACACCCTTGGATGAGCGTTACAAAATAACCATTGATTGGACAAATTTGATCACGCTGAAAATGGAGACGAGAAACGAGAGTTAGAGCCTGTGGCAGCCCCGACTAACAGCTTGCCGCCATTTTTACGGCCTCCTCCGTGATCAAAATTTCAACTTTCAGTTGAAATGGTCCCTGTGTTTTTTTTTGCGAGCACTTCACTTTATTCCGTTCGTAGTAGACATGGTTGTGGCGTGTGTGGCTGTGCCACAGTGAATTTGAATGCCGCCTAAGCGTGGTCTCGAATTACAGTCAGAGGTCAATAACTTATGCTTTACACTGTTGATTTTTTTTAGAGATATTCATTGCTTTATTTTTGACTTTGTAGCCACAACATTGACGCGATTGCTGTAAGCCGAATTGGCTTGTGATACAAACTCGCGGAAGACCTCAACAAGAGTGTGTAGTAAACGGATGGTAACATCGTAGAGGTAAATATAAGTGAGTGGGAGGGAGGGATAGCAGCGGCAACCGGAAAATCAAAGGAGTCAATAGGTAAGCAGACTAATCGAGTCAGGCGAGAGCATCAAGTAATGAAACCTAAGGAGTTTCTTGATAAAGAACCTGTTACAGACAAGATGGTTTTCAGGATAGATTCTAATTGATTAGATCTTATTTTAATATTTGAAATATTATACGAGTGCATAGGCTTTCCACAAGAATCGCTGCACCGTCAATAAACCATTGTTTCAGAAAAAAAAAAAAAAAAATTGACTCCGGCAGATCATTATGCCAGGATATGAAATTTGGGAGAGGCGACTTTCTGGCAGCGGACCCGCGTGAGTCGGACGGGGGTAGAAGGCCGTTTCAATAAAGCGCGTGTTGAGGTTGTGAACAGGTCTCGGCAGCTCATCTACCAAGGGGTACATCAGAAGAACGACACTGAGAGCATAGACATTAGGGACAGGCAGGATTCTGGACCGTGTGCACCGGATCGGCACTGTGCGCAAGGTGGTGGGTTCCATTCACCAAACGAATCGCTCTTTTCTGCAACTTTATAATCCTGTCCATGTATTTGTCGAAGGTACCACCATAAATCGCAATCAAGTAACGGCTATGCGACTCCACAAGCGAGAAGTAGATTGATCGTAAAATGGGTCTCGAGACATATCTTCGGACTCTCGCGAGAACCGCGTTACCGGCCAGGATTCGCTGGCTGACAGCCACAGTGCGACTCTTGAACTTGAGATCATCATCCAATAGAAGTCCCAGGAATCTACAAGTTGATTGCTTCGAAAGATGACGGCAGGAGCACGAGGAACGGTCCGAACAAGCAGCGTCATGAATCTTGATATCCAGATCAATACCACATCCTCCGAACACCTCATAGCTAGTTTTGCTCGCATTCAGTACAAGGCCATTTGTATTCATCCAATCGAAGATGTCCGAGACGCAGGAAGTACCCCGCACGGCGAGGACATCAGGGTCGCTGTCACTGAGGAGGATCGTCGCATCACCTGCGAAGGCGATGTGCTCATCGTGGGGCCTTGTGAGAAGGTCGTCAAGGTAGATGAGAAACAGGAACGGCCCAAGAATACTCCCCTGGGGTACACCACAAGGAATCGAAGTGAGGGAGCTACAGCGATCTTGCGAACGAAAGAATTGCCTTCTTCCACTTAGGTAGGAACGCAGAAGATCCAGAGGCGAGCCCCTTATGCCCAGTCCGTCGAGCTTAAGAATCAATCTCTCGTGACATATCGAATCAAAAGCTTTACTGATGTCGCAAAGAATCACCGCACAGATCTTGCCCTGACCCAATGCCATAGAGATGCGGTTAACGAGCCCTCTGCGGAATCCAAATCGACTCGAGCTCAAGAGGCCACTCTCCTATACGACCGATCTAAGCTGGTCGGCTGGCGTCCGTTCAATAATCTTATTGGTAATAGGAAGAAGAGATATTGGTCTGTGATTTGCCACTTCAGATTTTGATCCGGACTTGTAGACAGGGTGGAGCACGGCTGTCTTCAGATCAGATGGATATGTGGAGGTGGCTATAATTCTGACGATCAGTTCATGCAGAGGCGCTGCCAGGACATCACGGCACGTTTTGAATAATCTTCGTGGTAGGCCGTCCGCTTCGGCTGATTTACTAACATCAATGTCCCCAAGAAGGTCAAAAATCTCAGTTTCAGTAGGCACTCGGAAGAAGCTCATGAGCAGGGGACCATGCGGCGGAAGATCTTTGCTGGGATCAAGCCCCAACTGGATGGACCGGACGGTGTTGAAACCAATGTTTGCGAAATAATCGTTAATCTCATCATGCCTCATGCCAACCAGGCTCGGAAAGATAGATGAAGAAGAGGACGACTTTCCTCGAAAGAAAGAGTTGACCACTCTCCAGGCAGCCGCCGGGTCATTTCCACAACCTCTGAATTTGGAACGGTAGTAGTTGTTCTTCGCGGTATTGAGGAGTCTTTTCAAACGGTGTAGGTAACATTCGTATCTTATCCGAGATTCCAATGACCTGACCAGTCCGGTCGTCATCCAATCCTTACGCAAACTGTAACGAGTCCCGACCGTCCGAGACTATGTGGACGCCGCTAGTTCTCTCGAGCAAATAAGGTGAAAGCACACAGTCATGATGTCAGGATCCTGGATCATGCGATAGTTCGTCCAGTCAACATCAGCGATACGACGAGCCAGAGTGTTGTAGTCAGTTTTCTTGATAATCCGCCGTGTACAGTTGAGACATTTCTCATATGAGAAAGCAAGTGTTATGAGTTTATGGTCGGAGAACCCACAGGAATCGAGTATAGAGAGCTCAGGCTCCTGAAGCTTCCTAAGTCGGACGAAAATGTGATCTATGATGGATGAACCTCTCGCATATTCCCTGGTAGCAATAGAATCGTTCAAATTCATGAAGTCCGCAGCACTTAGGAAGTCAAAGTACTCACTGCAAGCCTCTGAGAAAGCAGCAAGACATAAGTTGAAGTCACCAACCGGTAAGCAGTCGTCCGCCTTGATAATGCAGTCCACTATGTCTCTGACGTCTCTCACGACGAAGGTTTGAACGTTTGATACTTCAGTCGATGGGGATCTGTAGATTGCAGCAATCCTGGTCTTGAAACCACCAAACACCAACTCAACCACAAGGACGTCACACGAGCCAGCCTCCAGTTGGATTTTCCAGGCTCCAATGCCTTCTCTAATATATGTACATCGCAACACCCCCGGATCTGTAAGAATCATTTGACGTGAAGAGACCCTTGTAACCGGCTTCAATTTGGTTGGTTCGACCGACTTCAAGTCCGATCTTCTGAAACGGACGATTCACGGATGTGCGCTTCGGAGATCAAATGCTCGAGCCTGCGATTGAAAGCTCATGACGTGAGACGGCTTACGTGCATTGCAACGCGGACAAGTGGCGCGCACTATAATATAAACTCTACAAGTCCATGAGCCCGTTTCTCGATTCATGAGTGTACTGGAGTTCCGAAAAAAATTCATGATGGGAAGGAGCTTCAAAGTTCTGTTTATTCATGGAAGCTTGGAAGGAGATGACCTCAGCGCGACCTTCTTATGCATATCTTAGCTTTGAAGAACCTTCCGGCTAACACGCAATCCGCTTCGCCACAGCACGCTTCGTCGGTACCATCCGGTCCTTTGCATCGATCACCTGTTAACGTGAAATCGCTCGTTTAGTGAAATAAGGCACTTCGACATGCTAGGTGACTGCTCAGAAACATTGATGCACATCCAACTCACCTTGAGAAACACAGCGATACGCCGTAGTGTTCAACTCGATATAGGTCTGTGGCACACAATTTCTAATTATTCTTTCATAGTACCCATCGAGCTCAGCAGAGACCCCTGCAATCCAGATCAGACCCGCGCACGAGGCGAAAACAAAGTACATTTTCTGGGGTCGTTACTCAGTTCTCGAGTGAATAGTCTGCAGTTGCGAACTATAGCTGCTTAATAAATAGGCGTCGGAAAGGCGAGAGACGTCACTTGTGCAAGGGTTCCCGATGTCGATCCGTGATGAATATTGCCTTCCTTTCCCGTCTCCGAATCAGCTTCTCTATTCGTCCAGTCTCCGAGAGAAAAAAGGAAACGTCAGCTCTCTGTTGCTATCTCGGATTCTCTATAGCAGAGCGTTGGCCGAATTCCCAGCCCTCTTTCGACTCCACAATATTTTACGCCAGAGCCTTTTTCCTGTGAATGGCTTCATTAATAACCGAGCTGATCCCGTTTTCGAAGAATTTTCTCTTATGGAGTTCCATTTCTTGGATTGCTTTGAGAACGTTGACTGGCCGTTGCGGCCGCTAAGGATTCCTTGCTTGCCACTGGTACTTGCAGCGGATGGTAATCGCGGTTAGAAATGCAATTCCAACCCGTAACAGCCGTTTTCTCTTTCGACAAACCGCGTCTTTTGCCGTTGAAGGCGTTTTTCGCGGTTCCTCATCAGTGACGGTCCGCTCCAGGGAAAAGTCGCTTCTTGCACTCTGTGAATCAAACCAGTGATTAACCCAGGAAGCTAAGAGCACGGTTATAGGTCAAACCTTCCGCGCGAAGTGCTGAGAGTTTATCCCAGATGCGATCCTCGATTAGCATCCTCAAGGAGATTTTTCGTCACCGTGAAAACCTACCTTGCCCTTGGGGGCGATATTTCTCCCGGGCAAAAACAACAAAAGAGTCTCAGCATATAATTTCATACCTCCATGGATTACCATGAGTTTCGCGTCTGAAGGACCATGGAAACAACAAGGTCCTCGCGGGTTGATGTATCGGTTCCCCATATTCCATAAGTTTTTCATAGATGGAAAGCGGAGTGTAGCTTACGAACCTGTCAGCAGGGCTCAAATCTGAGAAGAGCCGTCCCTGATTCACGACTTACTGACGGCAGAAGCATCGATGGGGCCTGACGAAAATCCGGGGCGCAAAGTATTTGGGAAACATTGTCCTAGAGCAGTGGTTCCCAAAGTGGTCCTCCTGGACCCCGAGGGGTCCGTGGCGATTTCCCAGAGGTCCACGAGATTGAGAAAGAGAAAACACGGGGCGGAGCTAGCGGAGGTCCAGGAGTACCAGATTGTTGTTCCAAAGGAGTGCATCATTTGCTTTAAACGTTGGAATGAAAAATGGACGTCCATAAAGAACCCCTGTCTTCCGATCACGGATTCTTCTTCTTCTATTGGATAAGCTACCACCTGCAAGTCCGCTCCCGGTATCAATAACCGGATTCCTATGAAGGCTAATAAGGCTATAGCCTTAGGCGGCAGATTTTTTTAGGCGGCCAATTTCGACGGAGGACGACGCGCCGTCCCCGTACAATCTTCCGTCGGATCCTCGAGAAGTCCTCCCGCAAGGTCCGCCGAATGCTCGATGACAGCGGCGGTTCTGAACGGTCTCTAGCTTCAAAGACGGTACACAAAGCGCCTCGGCATCGAGCTGTCCGCTCTGCAGCTCTCCGTCGTCTTAGAGCTGTGAAATTCTGGCCGAAATTCGAAATCTCCGGACATCTCATAGGGTAATGAACCGGAACTTTGCGGGATAAATCCGAATTCCCGCGAATTCCTTATAGCTCTACTCATCTTTCTCTTTCGCATCGATGACAGCAGCAACAAAAGCGATCAGTTCGAACAAGCAATAGAATAAAGTCTCGAAGAGCGGATTACAGTATCGTTTAGGCAAGTCCACGTTCGTGAGCAGATTCAATACTCACTTCGCCTATTTTAGAACACTCTGAAGGAACTTGGAATCAAGAAATGCTGCGGAATTTCCCGGAGGTTGGTTCAGCTTTTCCTCAGCTCGATCGCTACATGGATAAGAAGAACGATCGAGTAATCGCTCACATTTAAATTATCCGTGAATTGTAGAGCTTCAGCCTGCAGAGCGCTCCTCAGGGATGGAGCTCATTTGCGGGCGCGCGCGGTGATAATAAAAAGCATCAATCTCCTTTGGCGAAACAGAACTTTTCAATATAGTATTTGGGACACTGATCTGGGATTTAGTCGCAAGTGGAGGACGTGTTCCAGGGTCCGTGCAATGGGTCAATTCTATCGGGCCGTTGTACGCAATAGCTTGATCTTGAATCGCAGTAACTCCCGTCGTTTGTTATGCTTTTTTTCTTACAATAAGTAACTGCTCCGCGCAGCACTCGTTCTCACTTTTGAAACGCATCAAGACATACTTACGGTCAAGTATGTCTGATGCTAGAATTTGTGGCCCCGTGATGTTGAACATCACCGACCACAGTCGAGAGAGCGTGCAGTCGATTTTTCCCGAAGTGGTGATAAAGGGATTTTGTGATAGTGAGTTGAGAAGGGAGCGTCTTCAAGAAATCAAACCACCTAGTCAGATTTGCTCCCTCCAGATTTCCGAATGATAGAGTTTTATCGTTTCGAACAGTACAGTGCGATTGAAAATGAAACTTTGCCTCCATTTCGTCGGAAAAATTCATTTCAAGAAGAAGTCAAAAAGAAATGGGCTGCATTTTCGTCCAGCCTTAGGCGGCAAAATCTTAAATCCGGGCCTGTCCACGGGCTGAAAAAGTTTGAGAACCACTGTCCTAGAGGATCCGCGAAGCCTTTCCTGATTCCATCTGCGCTTGTTCTACGCATTCGAGCCACATCGCAAGAGTAGAAGCGCTCTGTCACGTTGTAGCGGATCGTCTACTTTAAGGTTGCTCGAAATGTTTTCATGACGTTATTTGTTCTCCAATCTTCGGAAAAATTGCCTCTCCCGCTATCATACACAGAAGACTTCCAATATTTCTTTCCCCCGCCCCCAATACCGATAGGAAGTTCAGGTAAGGTCGCGAGCTTCTCCTCCCACTGATGGCTGAATAGCGGGAATCCTGTGAAACCATGACTCCCCGTTTTGAAAATGATTTCTATCATCCTCATCTAGAGCTTAAATCCGAAGTATCTGCGTCTGGGGCTTTAAAACTTGGGAACGACGAATCTCGTGACAGCGGAATTCCGTAGAAACGGTCACAAGGATGGTTTTGGGATGGATTTCAGAATTACACGACGAAGTTTCGTTCTTCTGCGCCGAGAATCTGTCTTCTATGGCTCTTCGTCTTCCATGGTTATCGATATTTATGTCCGTAACTAGCTCACCTAGTCGCGCTTCGCTGCGATGAGGTTAAAGAAAAACTCGAAGGAGAATCCAGGAAAAGAGAAGGAATCTGAGGCGGTGGTCGAGGAGAAAAGAGAGGATTTATCGTATGAACTTGGGCAGACACTGTTTACCAGTTGATTATTTGATGATCCGAAGACCCGGCTGACCCGGAATAGGACGACAGAAAAACGTCTAAGAGACGTTCAGACGGCCAGGTTACAACAAAACGAACGATGACACACAGTGATGAAAGCGGTCGGGGAGTTTATTACGCTCTCGTGAGGGGTTGGAGGAGTTTACCGAACTTACTCTTGGTCTGTTGCGGCTCCACCTTGAGATAGGTTTCTTGCCCGCGGACAATTGACCCGCTGTGATCTTGTCAATTACGGGAAACCGACGCTCTCCCGTCCCTTGGAGTCCCAAATTCGTAAATGCAGTAGGCTAACAGGTTTTCCCTCCAAACCATCCCGAACAGCGACGCAGTCCTGCCTAAGACCCCCTGTAACAATCTTCAAACTCTGATCCACCAAATGTTTTCTTGCGTTCCATCGCCACAGTTCAATTGACGAATCCTTTCCACATCATACACGAGTCCAGCCACCGCAGCGCTTTCGTTCGACTTGTTGCGTTTCATGTCTTTCTCGGTTGTCATTCAACCTCACTTGTCTTACTTTTCACGTTCCTACCAACCGCTTTCGACGTCGCCACTCTCGGTCAAGCTTCCGTCGTGATTCTCGCTGTTCTGGCGTCTCTACAGCCCGATTCGCAGCACACCGCTCTCGATTCGCTCTCAACCTCTGTTCCCTCTGCTCATCACTCTCTGCAGCCCGCCGAACTTTGTCTTTTCTGGCAATTCGAGCAGTGCTGCCGACACTTTTCCGCTTTGGAGGCATAATCTTTAGGCGAAGCACCCCAAACTTCCTTTCCCGTTTGGTTTCGTCTCGCTTCACGCGTACCGTCCTCGCCTACCTTGAACTTCGTTGTCGAAGTCGAATATATTCTGCCGAACCCAAGATATGTATTGGAAAGACGCGACAACGATGTTCGCCAAAAGCGGACGAATTTTCGGTCTCATAGACAGTAGCCGCATGCGGTAGACGTGACACGTGTCCTTTCAGAATCTTTTGAAGCTTCTCAACTCGTAGGGCGAATTTCGTCCTCAGCTGTGACCGCATCGCGGAGATCATAAAGAACATACAGACAGACACACAGAGAGACAGACAGAGGCACGTTGGCTTTTATAGGTTTAGAAGAAAATACCGTATTTTCTCCAATAGAAGCCCGGGCTTGTATAATTTCAAAGTCGTTTTTTGGGGGGCTTGTATTAGAGAGGGGCTTGTATTGGAGCGGGGCTTATAAAATTTCATGCGCGAAGAACTTGATGATGCACGGAGATTCACAGGAGACAATACGGCATGCTCTGATTGAAGGAGGCGAATTCTGTGGTAAATGTGAACACAAACTCTCTTTATTCGTTTCTTATTATCTATGAATATGACGCTCACGAATCTCATGCTTATGTCACGTCAATTCTGCTCTCTTTCTTCATGAAACTATGGAGGTGTTGCTGTCGCTGTCATACGTAGTTTTTGCTTCAAGCTCTTCAAAAGTTTCGCCCGGAAAAGGCTCTTCTTCCTCGAGAGAACCGGCGGAAAAGTTACTCAATTTCATACCTTCAGTCCTTCTAGACAATTCATTGAGACCGGAGGGACAAGCCGACAAAGGCTGGAATACGTGAATCAAACCATCTTCACTGCCGTCCAAGTCGTTCGAGACACCGCATGCTTTGAATGATTTTTCGATAAGCTCCGTAGAGAGCGCCAACCAGGCATCTACAATCCATTGGAGATAAACTTCCATAGGCGGTGCGCGAATATTACCCTTGAAAGTGTAGCTTTTATCGCCGTTCAGTAGCCAGTTCTCGTGGAACTCTCCGATCCGTTGCTTGAATGGCTTGTTCCAAGACACATCAGGAGCTTGAACGTACTTCGTGCAACCACCTGGTATCACGGCCGTGTCGATTCGCAGTTTCTTCAACTCGCCTTTTGTGCCTTGCGAAAGGTGAGCCCTAAAAGCGTCCCACACCAAGAGTCGCTTTGAGAAAGAAAAACTGCCGAGCACTCTGTTGAGGAATTCTATCGTTAGGTCCTCATTCATCCAAGTAGTTCCGGACCAACACAAGATCAACTTGTTCTTGAATTGCTGTTCAATGTGAGGCACTGCGCGTTTCCTCGGGAGCAGAACGAAGGGTAGGCATTTTGTGCCATTCGCTCTCGCGCATAACATGACTGTTATTCGTAGCTTTTCATGTCCGGTTGATTGAACTGCCACCTCTTTCGCGCCTCTTTGTGTCACGCATGTTCTGCCGATTGGGTCGATCCAAACTGATGTCTCATCGGCGGCGTAAATATCACTTACAGCATAACATTCAGCTTGTCGCTTTTCTCTTATGTACATCACGAAGTTCACCAAAGACGGCATTAGCTCTTCCGGCGGCTTTTGACACTGCGTCGTGACGCGTCTCAATGACAAGTTATTCCGATCCATGAACTTGGAGAGCCATCCAGTGCTACCGACGAACTCACCCGGTTTCAATTTGCCTTGACCCACGAGATCCGAGGCGAGCCTCTGAGCTTCCAGTTTGATGAGTCTCCTCGAGACACGCTGTCGCTGACGTCTACAGTTTTCGATCCACAACATTACAGCCCGGTTCAGCTCGGAACTTGCGTCTTTACGACCACCACCAGACAAACGAGACCTTGTCGCTGCAGCTACCTTCAATTCACTCTCCATCTGACACCATGATCGGATTTGCTTCCGATCAACTCCGAATTTCCGAGCGGCCAAGGAAATCGAGTTCTCCTTAGCGAATTCTAAGGCCTCAATTTTGAATTTTATCGTAAAGCTTCGCCTCGTGCGCGACTGTGAAGGCCTCGATGAAACCGGTGAGATGGATTCCTCCATCGGGAATGGAGACATCACAATGGCGTCCGAAAGACGCATCACTTGTTGCCCACAGAGATTGCACGTCACGGCTTGCGATGCGCACGTGGAAGCGGCGTCGGAACGTGAGCGATGTCTACCGGCGCGTAGTTGTTGTCTACTGTCGAAGGACTGAATTCCGGATGGTCTGGAGGGGGGCTTATATTGGAGAGGGGCTTATAAAATTTCAGATGTATTTTCGGGGGGCCTCTATTAGAGATGGGCTCGTATTGGAGAGGGGCTTTCATTGGAGAAAATACGGTAATCGGATGTAGAAACCTTCGAGCCCTATAGCGAAGTTAAACCCGCGAGATGGCATCCGACGCGAACATTTCACATTCTCTGCAAAATGAATCGCTAGAACCGCTGCAATCGAGCACCAGTATCCGTGGAGGATCTCGTCTGTGACAATAAACTCAAAATAATGAGTGCTGATATTGCAACTGTTACAAATCGTTCTACCCCCTTCATGAACAACCAGGCGGCCCGCTTCGCCCCGGCTGGCTGCCGCTTGTTCGTATCGCAGGTAGCCGTGGCCACGGGCGGATGACAGAGAGAGACGAAGTAATTGCCGAAATTCTCATGGAGGTATAGTGGATGAATATGGGGAGTAACTTAACTTAGCAAGTGATTGTTCGTGTCATTGAGGTCGGGCTCTTTGTGGAATTTGAATCTGAGGGATGAGAATGCATCCGGTGCGACACTTCGAGGCGGAGGATTCCTCCTAGTTTTGATTTTAGATCACGTAACGGTCGCAATGCTTCCGTGAGCGTGGTTGGCGGAAAACGGTGTTTGTAGATCGAGTGCCGGGGAAATGAAAAGGCGCGGTAGAGAGGCGGCTGATGTTTATTATTGCGTAATTTTCCCAGCGCATTTTGAGTTGCCGAAGGCAAACTGTGTCACATTTCGACAAACGTGTGGTAGACTATGCTCAGATTTCACTTAGGATCTTGAGGTTCCCGATGCTATTTGCGATTAACATCAATGAGCATTCAAGTCATGAACGATCGTGCGGAAAGGCGAATAATAACGACAATTATATAAGCTTCAGAGTTTTTGTTGAAACTTTTTATTTAGCGAAGAACTGACTTGTTCCTGCTCAGATTCGATAAGAAGAATCACGAAAGAACTGATTTGAATTCAATCGCAACCTGCTCAGTGATTTGAATCCACGAAGAACTGATTTGTTTCTGCTCAGAATCGATGAAAACACGCGAAACGTTCGGAAATGTTTCAAAGCGACGATGTGGTGCCTCCTTCTTGGCCTTGGACTTCGAGCTTGTCGACAAAGGCATTCCTGGCTTCTTCCTTCAACATGGCCTGGGTGAACCGATAGGGCCCACCAAGAGAAGCGAGGGCTATCGGATTGCGGCAGATGAAACGGTGTAGAAAGTTGATCAAAGTGGTACGACAGGCAGTGCCGTGAGGCACTACCGGGCAAGTAGATCATTTTGGGCGAGTCCTTGGTCGTGATCAGGATCATTGTCGTCAAATGTGGCGGTTCGAGCATTGGGCATGAGGGTGCATACAGAAAGAATTCTTGAAACTTTTTGGCTTCAGTCGAGTAGGGTTTTTAGCGTTTCATACTGGGGATGGGATAAATGAGAGTCACGAGGAAATCATGGTCAGGAATCGAATTCCCTAAATAGCTCAGAAACGTGGGATTCGGACGATCAGGTCGTCTACAGAGGCTCTCAAGAAGAAACAATTTCGCTCATTTGACCTTTTTCCGTATCTCTAGCAACACTCCCACTAGTAATACTTTGAACAACTTTTTTCCTGGCAAGTTTCTCGCAGCTAGCTCGGCGAATATTTGGAAGACTTGCTTCCACCGATTCCCTCGGAAGGACGGTTCTTCCCTAGGCAGATTCTGAATCAGTTGAAGCCCGCTCAGTCCCTTCTGTATACGCGCCTGCGCGAGCCACATTCCCATGTCAAGTTCTATGACGAAGCGGTTCCGACTCCGGGATTTGAAGCACACTCTTCAATGTTTAAAGTCCCCATTTTTTGGCCCTAACGGATTGTGCATATCAGCTCCCAGGGTTCTGCATGAGACCCTCCTAGCAATGGAAAACGCCCTGAAGCGACTGGTGTGAGAGTTACAAGAGATAGAGTTCAGAGTAGACAATTCAGCTACTCACTGACTGTCGATTTTAGATAATCTTCAGCTGTCCCAAAATTCTACTCTTGTACTCAAGCGAATGAAAGCGATGTTCGCCCGCAATAAAGCTGCGGTACACAGCGTTTCATGAACACATTCGATGTCAGAAGCGATCCTCTTTTACTTTTTTTCAAGCCTCGACAGAGCCGAGAGGCGACACAAAGTATGTATCGCTCCCATGTCGTCAACAGACAGGCTCTCTCAATGCAATATACAGATAAGCTAGCTATTAAATGGCCAAGGTCTGGGACATCTGCGGAATGAGATTGTCGGTGCTTTGGACAGAAATCGACTGCCGTTGGGTGTTTTCCTGGATGTCGCGGCGGCCTTGAACTCTTTAAACATCGAAAATAAGTCTTTGTGCGATCGCTAGACAGTCGACTGTTCTACAAATACTGTCAGATAATTTCTGTCCTACCCGGCAGACCGAGGGCAGACAATCAGAATCAGTTCAATCGAGTCTCCGTGGGTCCGTCGGTATCCACATGGGTGCCGCTCAAGGATCAATCATCGGACACTTCGCCCTCGGAATTTTCGTGAACTTCATTCTCGTAAGGATAAACGCATAGACACTTGCAAGGATTATCAACATCTTTGAAACCGTAGGGAGAACGCTCGCTAGGCTGCGAGCAGACCTGCTGAGAGTATCAATTCAGTTCGCAGACACATTTGGATGTTTGGGTATCATGTTGCATTCGAGGAAAGGTTGGAACGAGGACATCGAATCAGTGGTCCTTAAATCAGTGTCATGATCATGATTACAATCACAGACAGGTCAACCTATGATCATAATCATAATTATAATCATAGCCGTAATCAAAGGCGTAATCATATGATTGATCCGGCTCCGGTTCTGGCTCTAAAGGCGCGTTTACACTGTTTCCACGCGGTGGCGCCACGCGGTGGCTCCACCAAGAGAGAGCCTCCAGCAGAGCCTATGGATCGAAAAAGAAGAGAAGAGAGCGGAGGGTGCAGCGGCCAGCCAGGCCACGCGGTGGAGCCACCAAAGGGAGCGATGAAAGCTTTCACTGGTTGGTGAAAACGGATTTGGTGGCTCCACCGCGTGGCCTGGCCGGCCGCTGCACCCTCCGCTCTCTTCTCTTCTTTTTCGATCCATAGGCTCTGCTGGAGGCTCTCTCTTGGTGGAGCCACCGCGTGGCGCCACCGCGTGGAAACAGTGTAAACGCGCCTTAATATTCGAGCCTGAGACCTCGTTTCTGACGGTCGTATCAAAAGATACGTTCCAATGGGCGGAATGATTATCGACTCATTCACGACGCGCAATTGATCCATATCCTGGTGTCTGGTGTTTGCTGTGCGTTTGGATATCTCTGCTGCCTTCAAAAGCATACGTCACTCGTACTTTCTCTCGATGCTCCGGTTTATTGGTATCGAGGAGAGTACGGTTACCTGGTTTGGTTCGTATCTGTCACGAAGGTGGCAGTTGGTCGAGACCGGTGATGTCAGGTCTGACAGTGAGTGGGTTGATTTGGATCTTGGTACGCCTCGAAGATCGATTCTTGGTCCCTTCATATTCGTATGAACTTCGTCCTTTCCAAAATCGGTGACATGGGTGCCCGGGATATCGTCTGTTATGCAGACGACACAACATGTCTATTCGAAGGAAGTTGATCCTAGCCATCTCGATGGAGAGTTTGCTGGCATCTCGGTGGTAATCGGCTCGATCATTGATGTGTTTACTAGCTTCGGTCTTAAAGTCAATGAGTATAAGACTGATGCTATATTGTTCAGAGCCTCCAGAAGGAGAATGCGCGTTCCCTCTATCCTGGTCGGTGGCAGTCGGATCCAACCAGCTGAGACCGTCAGATGTCTCGGTCTTGTTTTCCACGAGCGTCTGGGCTGGTACGCCCATTTGAGGTCCCTTAGCTCCAAATGTTACTCGGTTGTTGCTATTATCAGGAGACTCAGGGCATTGGGATTCCCAGTCGAGTGTCTGGTTCTTGTTCTAAAATCGCTCCTCATGCCCATTCTCATGTCAATATGGGGTAGCTGTTATGACGATGTTCATACAAAAGCGCAAGTTGTTCAAAATGACGCAATCAGATCCATCGTCGGAATCAGACGGATCTTCATGGAATCGCCGTCGCCGTCCTGGCATACAAGGTCGCTCATTCGATCGTTTCATGCGGTATCCTATCCCCCCTTGTCCCCCGGTTCTCTCGGTCAGTACGCCGCCGTACAGTTTCCACCACGCCGCTAGCTCGGCGGTTAACAATACTTGCTGCATCGACGATAAACCACTTGTTTCATTCATTCAACCTGGAGATCCGGAAAGCGATGGAAGGGAGCTAAGGTAGCGAAACTAAGCGCTGGGAGGAGAGCTCTGCGTCCAATTGAGAGGCTGACAGCCATGCGGTGGATTGAGGAATGACAACTGACAACTACTCACGGGAACATTGTTCACTCAACAGAGGAGCTAAGACTATTTAATGACGCGAACTCCTCACATCTCACAATCTTCCAATATGACAATTCAGGATAAGGAGACTGCATTCAGAAGTTCGTAAAAGCTTCGTACAAACAGATCCAAATTGACAACTAAAAGAGTATTCATTCTTACATCGCTAGGATGAGACACCGGATGAGCTTCGAAAGTTCATCTCAGGATGGGTCTACGCTTAGGCTCTCTGCGCAGGTTGACCGGGCGGCTCACAGGCTCCGGGTCCTGAAAGAAACTCGCCCGAATCTGAAGGACTCTCGCCACTTCTTCAAATATGCGAATTCCAGGATTGGAGAACAGTCTTCAGTTCATGCACTCCAGGATGGTGATAGACTTTATACGGTAGCAGATGAAAAGGCAAACCACTTCGGAGAATTCTTCGCTTCAGTGTATTCCACTCCGTCTGCGTGTTACGTTTCATCAACTGCGACAGAAGGCTCAGGATCTGCTGCGAATGCTGTTTCTCCGACTGAATACGACATATATGTCACCCTCAAAGGACTGAAGCACTCAGCCAACTGCACTCCTGATGATATTCCCCAACTGTTCTATTCTAAGAAATTCGCGTTGTTCTTGGCTGAGCCATTGCATATCATGTTCACCCACTCTTACCGAACGGGAACAGTGCCGGCTGCATTTCGGGAAACGATTGTTACGCCTATTTTCTAAAAGGGTTCAAAAAAGGTTGTTCCCGATGGCCGGCCGGTGGCTCAGGGTTGCATCGCTGCTAAGATTTTTGAAAAAATAATCGAGAACCACCTCGCGAATTTGGTTTTGTTCCTGGTAGATCTACTTTCACCCAATTACTGTATATGAAGCAGGATTGGGCTACATTCGCAAATTCCAAAAGGTCCTATCATTGTGTATATATTGATCAGAAAGCTGCATTCGATAAGATACCGCACGCACTGCTTCTCTCGAAATTGCGATCGATCGGAGTCGATGAGCAGACCGTAAAATGGATCACCTCTTATCTTCAAGGCAGGACTTTCAGAGTTCGAGTGGATAGAGTTCTTAGTCGATCATATGGTGCAGTATCTGGCGTACCTCAAGGCAGTTGTTTGTCACCGACTTTCTATGCAATATTTGTCTCTGACATCCGTAAATATGTTCCACCGGGAGTCAGCTATCTATTATTTGCGGATGACCTCAAACTGTATTCCTCAATCGATGATGCTAGCGATGTTGAGCGACTCCCGGTCGCGTTCGATGGAGTCATTCGGTGGTGTAAGGAAAACGGTATGTCGCTCTCTGCGGGAAAGTGCGCCGTAATTGGCCACGGTTCTCTCAGTGCAACCTATCAGATCGACGCACATCCCGTACCACACATGGAAAGGATTCGTGACTCGGGGGTATCTCTATCAGGGCATGTTGACTTTTCTGCTCATATCATCTCGACCGCCACGGAGGCTCGTCGAACTATTAATACATTGTTTAGAACTTTTGTTATCAGAAATCCTGTTGTCTATGAGCGATTGTACAAAGGTCTCATTGTTCCTAGGATCTTATATTGCGCATCTGTGTGGCGCCCATGGCTTGTTAAACATATTGGAGTTCTTAAGAGTGTTCAAAGTTATTTCATACGCAGACTCAGTGCTGGATGCCCAGGCTATGCTCCTAGTCTTTGAGATCTCATTAGAAGTATCGATGACTGTGATGCTCAATCTTTACGAAGTATTGTAAAGGATTGTAGAATAGATCACCTGGATATTAAACCAACCAATCTTAGGAAAAATTTATCCGTTACGCCGAAATTCACGGCATTGAGTGAGAGAATCGCCAACGGGTTCGCCAGAGTCGTTAAGGACGACAAGGCCCTCAAAAACCTTTTATATGCAAATAAAAGCGATATGAAATGAAATGAAGTAGAAAGATCGAAACCGCAAATGTAAAATTAAATCAACGAAAACTTGAAACGATCAACCGGGCCTCTGAAGCCAACACACAGCCGTACAAGTTTCCTACTTGTGATCACTGTTTCGAGTGTACAAATCGTGGGACAGCACCTCAATTGCCGTGGATCGCTCGATTCTATGATCACGACTATGAATATAATCATGATCATAGGATCTCTATGATCATGATTATGATTTTAATCACAGAGATGATTATGATTATTATGATTATGATTATGATCACAATCATGATTGATCACAATCATGATTATGATAAATAATTATGATCACAATCATGATTATGATTTTGCCCAACACTGCCCCAAATGCTATGCTATAACAGTGGAAGCCGCTAGCCGTAAGCTAGCGTATGAAGCAATCCTTACGCCGCTCCTCACCTACGCGGTTGTTGTATGGGGAGGGGGTTGTAAAACGACGCGACTACAGGCTCAACTAATCCTGAACGATGGAGTAAAAGCGATTACCGGACACAAACGATGAGATTTAGTTTGCCACGTCTTTGAGAGAGAGATTCTTGAACATTCACCGGTCATGCTTCATTGAATCCTCGGTCTTTGGGTACAAATTGTTGAGAGGCATCACTCCTGCAGACATTCGATTCCGCATCAAGGAGGCAAAGTTCCACACGCAACGAAAAAGTTCGTCAGACAATCGCTCTTATGCCGCCTACCAAGAAACGGGGGCTCCCACCTGGGTGGGATTCGCGAATTGGCTTCTGTAAGAATGTTCCGGAGAAAGGTCGAAGATCGAATTCTTTAGTGTGATCCTGAAGGATTTCAAATACTTCTATCTTAGTAATAAACGCTGTTTATGACAAATACTTCTACTGTAGCGACGATTTTCCACTTTTCTACTCTTCATTTTATTTTTTCCATTCAAGTGAGAGCTCAACCTTTTTGCATGGCAAGAATGAACAGCTGTTTGAGATGAACTGAAAGAAGATACAATAAGCCATGAACAATGAGAATAATGTGAACGGCTTCGAAGCAAGGCATAGCAGAAGTCCTTGGGCACGTGCCCGGAAATGACCCACGCGGAAGCAGGCTTGTACAACTGAAAACGGTCTCATTTCTTTCTGCGCCGACAAAACCCATCTAAGCCACAGCTGTCTGAACTAGCAACAGGGAGTATTCGGATGGAGCAGAGTCCAAAGTTACACTTGCGTGAGATCCGTAAAAGTTTCATTAAGATAATAGATATATTTTACAATCTCGTCGTCGAGCTTGCCCTTGAACCTGGGGGCGCGGAAGCCAGGAGAGCGTCCCGCCAGCTTCCGCGTTCGTTCAGGGTGGAGGATGCTATCGGAGACCGGTCTTGCCAGCGATGAAGTGCGCAGAAGAGTGCCAAATTTCGCGTGGGAGAATTCAGAGGGATCTCCGCGATCTGGAGTGGATTTTTTTTGTTTGACTTCGAGCCTAGTGGGACATTTTCCGTGCCTCTCTGCGAACTTCCGTACTGCCTGAGACCCCTTTGTGACATAGGGTCTGGCATGATGTGCGCGGATGGGACGATGAAGGGACCTCTAATTGGTCCAATTGTTCTGTTTTGATTGAAAAGACTGCCAGGTATCCTTCCGATCAACTGGCAATGTCGGACACCATACTCTCCAAACTCTGTCCTAATCGAAATTTGCGCCAATAGATTCGTGAAGCCGTCGCTGTGGAAGTTGTTCATGGGGAAGCCAGCGCAGAGTGATACCACTAAGCAAAGGCGTAAAACAATGCTGCACTCTGAGTTGTGTACTATTTTCACTATACTTATCTGACGGAGAGCTAAGGCTGTTACAGAACAAGCTTGGCTCCATGACCAGAAAGAGAGGAAACTTCTGATATACACTTTTGGCCAAAATTTTTAGAACGGTTTTCAGGGTGGTCTATGGGCTTGTCACGTTTCGGTTACTGGTAAGGTCCTTATCATGAATTGTGCATCGCAATCTACAACTTCGATGCAATTCTTGCTCATTCCAGCCAAAACGAGCATAGATGCAACCCCGGCAGAGAAAGACACTCAGCTACACGCGATGAAGAAAAGCAGACATCCCCCAAAGTCGGCGTGTGGATATCACATATCGTACACTTTCAGAAATCAGGTGAGTTTCATGCGCTTCGCGCGTTAGTTGCACGAAGTGGGTTGCTTGGCTCAAAAGGACCTCAAGTCTCTCGGCGCATTGCCGCTGTCATTGTAACCTCAGTAATCAACCACACCTAGATAAGTTAACAACAGTTAACCTGCGATCGTAAGGTTGCAGTACAAGTCAACTGCACGGTGCAAACCAGACTTTGCTACCATTGAACTGGGAGGTGCACGCAGAGCTTACAGGGAGACCCAGGTCACAGAAGGAGTAGAGAGCGCATACTACACCGCAACCGATGAGGTCAAAAGTGGTAAACGATGAATAATTACAGAACCTGAAAATGCCGAAAATCAAAGACGAAATCAGATTCACTGCGTTCCACGCCTCACACGACTTAAAAAAAGCACTGCGAAATCACCCGAGAACGTCAAGTCGAAAGCCCGTCAAGCTGCAACACCGAAGGCCATCTGTGCGTATGGAGTAGCAATCGGACGTCTTCAATAGAACGGAATGAACTAGCAGAACATGGATGACCTCAACGAACGGAGTTCGGCTTACATGAAAATAAAGGAGTTTGTCGAAGCACTGCCGCACGTAAAAACGGAGATGTCTGCAATCAACGACGCCCTCGGCAAGGTAAAAATATTCCACACCCAACTTATCGGATGTGCGATTCTCTTTCATCGAATTCATCGCCGTTTTCAGTCATCCATGATATGCTGTCATTTCAAGAGTTCAACGCGTGGGAATCAAGAGAAGACACGTACCCAGCTCCACTAACGGTCCGAGGATCTAATCGGCCTTGCACTTCGAATCAAGAACCCTTCAGAATGATATTCACAACTGAATCCAACAGAGCTCAAGAGCCCTAAGAAAAGCGAGATTCGTTGCCACAACGATTTGTCAACAGTGAGTACACAGTTCACTCTTGCCTGATCGGCGATCTCCGACACTTCTACCGAATGGAATTGTTCATATTTCCGTAGGAATCCCACAAAGCCAAGCACATTCAGACCTGAACCCAGGTGAAGCAATGACATGTAGAACCCCTGATCCGAAAACATCGTATGTCGAAGCACGGGTTGGATGTGCTCTATGTGAAGCGAAATGATGCAAGCACCAGGCTGGGAATGTTTAATGTTAAAATTGGTAGCTGATTTTGCTTCCTCCAGTGTTAGCTATTTTCCAACGCCCATAACAATATAAATCATAGTCTGCTGCATGGGTAGGTCCTCTTAACTCGCGTCTGGCAGTTTTGCATCAAACAATGTCTGCAGGGGGACCCCCGAAACCACTTCAAATAACGACATTTTTTCTACGTTTCGATTATAGATATGAATCCGGATAATAATCCGTCTACGAATACTAATCCGGCCTGATTCGTATTTGTATTTGGCTTTAATTTCGTATTTGTATTCGGATTCAGAGTTTGATATGTATATGAATCAGATTCGTATTCGAATTCATACTTCATAGGTCCCCACTGCTGCTCCTCCTGTTCCACAATCCCTTGCGTCCATCATTAAAAGCATCAATGCATTACGTAGGAGGTCGAAGCTGATCTCCATCATTCCTCGTAGCATAAGAGCCACGGTCGCCGTAGAGCTCACGGGGGTTCTCAACGAGGTGTGTTCATCCAACAATCTCGCCGCCTGGTCCGCCCTCTACAGTTTCACCACAGCAGTCTTATCGATCCCACTTCAGAAAGTCCGCGGTCGATCCCTCACGTCCCTCATCCACGAAAACCTCAGCCGCTTCTGCCGAGAGAGGAATCTTCCAACACTATCTTCCCAAAGAGTCCATTCTTCTTCATTTCGAAGTGTATGGAGGAGATTTCGGGGCCGGTCAGACCATACTTTTCGAAGTGAATGGAGGAAATTTCAGGGCCGGTCAGACCATAATTTTCGAAGTGTGTGGGGGAGATTTCGGGGCCGGTCAGAACCATACTTTTCAAAGTGTATGGAGGAGATTTCGGGGCCGGTCAGACCATACTTTTCGAAGTGTATGGAGGAGATTTCGGGGCCGGATCGGAATAATTTTGATAAAATATTTCATTAAACCAATCATACTGTTTTTCTTGGGCTCATAACACAATGGGAACGGATTATGCGTACCATTAAAACTTGATATCGTACAGGCCTCAGCAGGAAAACGGCCGTAAGCCGGCCGACTCCAGTCGGCTGACGGCCGGCTGGTTACTGTATATTCAGTGTCTTGATACCGCGTTTTAATAGAGGTCAGTGCTGAGAACGCTTTTTCACAAATATGGGCTGTGGAAAACTGGATGAGAACTTTTGCCGCTTTCTCGCTAAGCGATGGATATTCCGTCCTGACTAAGAGCCGAAATTCGGACCTGGATGCGAAGACTTCCATCATTCGAAGAGACTCTCTCTCTCTCTTACATGCTGAGGTCGCAATCCTCACTTCTGCGGACCACCAAAAAATCCGCCGCGGACCACCATTTTCCGAACGCTGCTCTAGGGCATTCATAGCTTTCCGGAGACAGTGGACCGCGTCTTGCGTCCCTCTTTTCCTTCTTCTTGTTGCTCAGCGAGAATCGCGTTCCTGTCAAGGTGATTCATGATATGAGAGGCACTTAGTGTATTTCTTCTAATTGTAGGGCATGCCCGGCAATTTTTCAACCCCCCTTGAGATGCCTGCTAATTAGAGCATGCCCGGCCAATAGAGCATGCCCGCTTATTTTTTGATTGGAATCCGATAAGAACGCGGTCTGGTACGAATGGCGAGAAATGATAAGGCGTATCTCAAACGTGAGCTCTCATCTTCGAGAGCATCTATTTTGGAATGAACTCCAAACTCCGTAGGTTGAATGATATCACATTCTCGCGGTGAGATTTTCACAGTTATTTCATCACAAACTTTCTTTTCGTACAGCATGTATCGACTTTCAACTTAATCTTTCAACATCTGATAAAAGGACAAGTGAGCTTTCTCCCTCGGACTCATCATGGTCCTCGTCAACGGTTACAATGTCTTCGAATCCCCGTGAGAGACCAAGAGCTCGAGACCAGTCGCTAGGGTGCCGTCAGGCTTCAAGCAGTGAATTTTGAAGTCCTCACTTCCATCGATCGGTACCGAAATGCCACAGCTTTCGAAAGATTTCTTTATCAGCTGCTCTGGCAATGTTTCCCATGCCGTTGCAACCCAATTCAAGTACACTTCCATCGGCGGTGCTGCTGGGTTTCCTTTTTTCGTCAGAGGTCTGTTTCCTTCAAGCATCCACTCCTCGTGCAACCGTCGAATCCGAGCTTTAAACGGAGAGTTCCAACAGACATCCGCCGGCTGCACGAACTTCGTGCACCCTCCCGAAACAACTGCAGTGTCGATTCTGAGATTTTAAAGTACGGTTTGGGTGTCTTTACTAATATGGCACCTGAAACTATTTCAAATCAGAAGTCTTCTGCCAAATATGGAGTGGCCCAGAAGTCTTTCCAAATACATTTTCGTAAATTCGTTGGGCTTCCAAGCCGAGCCTGCCCAGCAGAGCTCTAAACGTCGCCCAAATTTTTCAACTATCTTTGGATCTGGTCTCTTACGGTTCAAGAGGACGAAAGGACGGCATTTCAATCCATCAGAGCGGCCCGTCAACGTGACTGTTATCCGCAACTTATCGTGACCAGTGGTAAGGACCGGCACATCTTTGGATCCTCTCTCCGCGACCGTTAAGCTGTTCGACGCGTCGATGAATACAGCCGTTTCTTCTGAGGCGTAGATGTGGTCGTATGGGTGATCGCGTCGGAGTTTTGCTACATGCAGAATGAAGTCGATGATGTTCTTCTCGTACTCATCGGGAGGCTTCTGGCAGACTGTAGTTGATCGTCTGCAACTCAAATGGTGTCGGGTCATGAATTTGTCCAACCAGCCTTTGCTCCCACCGCAGCCGATGCTCTTCGCGTAGTCCTGTATCATGGAACGCGTTACGCGGAGTCTTTCCGATCGATGTCGGCGAATGAAGCTCAGAACGTCAGCTTCGAGCTGCTCATCTTGCACATGACGGCCCGCTCCTTCCAAAAGAAGCAGTTGTTCTTTCTGGGCAACCCATTGCTGGATCCGACTACGACTGACTTGAAACTTCTCCGCTGCCTTCTTTTTTGAATTGGAGTCCGCGAATTTCACAGCTTCAAGCTTGAACTCAACGCTTTACGTCTTCGATTTCCTACGCTTAGATGGTTCCCCTGCATCCACCGCCGTTTACTGACTATTCGGAGCGCGATCCACAAAGAACACGCTTTTTGAAAATGAAATCATAGGAAGAACGATTAGGGAACGGCGGCTTATTTGTTGCAATAGACCTTGGGAACTCGAACGGATAATCGAACATGAGAGGCTCACACTTTGCTCGATGACAATTTTTCGAGGCACTATCCCAGGCCTCGTTCCGGGAAGTAGGGACAAGAGTCAAAGGAACAGTCTTCAGCTACAGTTATTTCCACATTCTTTCGTCCTGTCACGACGATAAGCGTAGGGAATCCAGTGCGACAGCGGCGTCCTCCTGCGACCGCGAACTTCTCCGCTGTTTTCGAGCGAGCTTTTCTCTCTCATCTTCCAGCGGCCGCGGCGGCCAACGATGTTGTGGTCAATTCAAAGCGATGCCGGATATTCGCACCGTAGAAGGTGCGACAGTTTACGTGAAAATGTTTGAGTGCCCGGCAAATAGAGCATGCCCGCTTATATTTTCAAACCTCTCCAAGATGCCTGCTCTCCAAGGTGCATGCTCTCCAAATAGAGCATGCCGTACAATTAGAACAAATACGGAAAGTGTGAGCCGCCGTTTTTCGGTAGACGGCAAAAGAGAGATTGCTTGACGAACTCTTTTGTTGCGTGTGGCAGCTCGAGTGTAATCCCCGTCCGGAACGATTGGAATTCGGCCTACTGGATGTGGAATTGAATGTCTGCAGGAGTGATGCTTCTCGACGATTTGAACCGAGAATTCTTTGAAGCGTTCCCGGTGAATGTTCAAGAATCCCTCTCTCAAAGACGTGGCAAACTGAATTCCAACGCGCATGTCCGGTAATCGCTCTTACTCCATCGTTTAGGATCAGTTGAGCCTGTCGTCGCGTCGTTTTACAACCCCCTCCCCTTACAACAACTGCGTAGGTGAGGAGCGGCGTCAGGAGTGCTTCATACGCTAGCTTGAGGCACTGCCATGGCACTCCCGCGTCTTTGTGTTTTCTCACTGCAGCTACCACTGTATAGCATAGCATTGAGGGACCACTGATGCGACGTTCTCGTTCCAACCTGTCCTCGAATCCAACATGATACATCTTGCATCTTCAATGCATCTTCAATGCTTTGGGCTACGACAGATTCCTCAAACGGCTCTCCGGGACGGATTGGCACTCTGTGGTGAACTCAAATGATGCAAATGAGGCTTTCAGAAATTTCAACAGCACGCTGTACAGCCTTTACAACGAAAGCTTTCCTCTGAGACAGCATAGGTCCGCTGCCGCTGGTGAGGTGTCCTCTTGGTTCACTCCCGAACTGAGGGAGCTGCGTGGAATCGTCGACAGGGCCCACAAAAGATACCGTAGACACAAAGACGACATAGACAGAGAGATCTACATGCACTGGTCCAAGATCTACAAGACGAGGATCAGGGAGGTTCGCAAAGCTCACTACGACCGTCTCTTCGAAAATCTCAGTGGCAAACCAGCTAAATTGTGGAAACTGGTAAACGGTCTGTGTGGACGGACGACCAGGAAAGCTGAAATCCCCTCCCGCCTCGATGTCGATGGTGAGCGCTTCGTCGAGCCACAAACGGTCGTAGATGCGCTCAATGAGCATTTCTCGTCAATTGGCACTAAGACGACAGCCGCTCTCGGTACTCGTGGACCTGTCGATGAGGCTATCGGTAACCTCTGGAACACGCACGGACGCTCTTTTTCGCTGCGCCCGGTTGAGCCGCGCGACATTTGCAGAGCCATACGGATGACAAAGACAGATCTTGGTGATTCCCTGGAAAATGTTCCAAGCCGCCTCTTCGCTGACTTTTTGGTCTTCCTAGCTGATCCTCTAGCTGCCGTCTACAACACTTCAATCAATACCGGAGTGTTTCCGGAAGATCTGAAGGCTGTATCAGTTGTCCCTCTGTACAAGGGAAAGGGTTCCAAATCCGATCCCGGCAACTACAGGCCGATCTCTCTCGTATCCTTCTTGTCCAAGGTGTTTGAGAGGTTGGCAAAACGTCAGCTCGAGGAATTTCTTGAAGCTCAGGAATATTTCAGCAACAGCCAGTTTGGCTTCCGAAGCAACCGTTCGACAGAGCTGGCTCTGGCACATGTATGGCACGAAATTGTCCGCTCGGCGGAGGAAGGTTCTTTCTGCCTTGCGGCGTTTCTAGACGTTGCCAAGGCGTTCGACTGCCTTAGTATCTCAAACTTCATCAAGATGCTAGATGGAATTGGATGCACACCGACAACAGTCAACTGGTTCAGATCTTATCTGGTCGGTCGGCTCCAATCGGTTAGGGTGGGACGATTCAGGTCCTCAGTTCGCTCCCTGCATATTGGTACCCCGCAGGGATCCGTTCTGGGTCCTTTCATGTTTATCGTCTACCTTAACTTTGTTCTCAGAGCCGTGGAGAGGGATGCTGAGTGTAGATCGATCGCCTACGCCGATGATACAACTCTGTTGTTCAGGATATCTGCTTCTCTAGATGATGAGGAGCTTGCGAATGTTGGAAGGGAAATCGGAGGAGTTATCGATCATTTCAACAAGTTTGGTCTTGTCGTTAATTCTTCTAAGACTGCTTTGGTACTTTTCCGTGGCACTCAGAGGAAATTCACCACAGAAAATCTCAGGGTTGACGTTCGTGGTACAAAACTCTCTTTTGTTCCGTCAGTTCGATGCCTCGGCGTCGTCCTCGATGAAAGCATGAGATGGCGATCACATTTCAAATCCATTTCCGGGAAGTGTTATGCTGTTATTGCCTCCCTGGTGCGCCTCCGGAAGACTGGCGCTAACACTAGTCTTCTAATTCAGATTTACAGAGCGCTTTTTGAACCAGTGCTTACATATGCAGTGGCACTTTGGGGCAGCTCGTACGAAAATGTAATTCGGAGCGCGCAGGTAATTCAAAATGACGCCATCAGGGCGATTACAGGTCAGTCACGCGACTCGTCCGTGTCCACATGGTACTGCAAGTTGAGAATTCTTCGGGTCAGACAGTTAGCGGTCTTGAAACAAGCCATTTTGGCGTTCAAGACTGTCCGAGGTTCCATACGTCCAGATGGCCCCTTCGATTTTGTGCGCCATCCCGTCGGGTCGGCTAGATTTGAGGGAAATTATAGCATGCCAAAAGTACGACTTGTCGCGTCAGATCACAGTCTACACTGCCGACTGCCGAAGATTTGGAACAAGCTGCCGATTACTCTGAGGAAGGCACCCTCTGTCTCAGTCTTCAAGAAAGGGCTCACCGAACTTCTCCTGATGGACAGCGTTGCTCTCCGAGACGTCTTGTGATGTGTATATATTTTGTGGTGTTTTTATAATAATAATTCAAGTGAAAATAATCTACCTATGTTCACCTGAACCGGTAAAGAAATAAACCTACCTAAATCGAAAAAAAAAATCGATACCCAAATATCTCAATGTGTCTGCAAACTGAAGTGGTACTCTCAGCAGGTCTGCTCGCAGCCTAGCGAGCGTTCTCCCTAAGGTTTCAAAGATGTTGATAATCCTTGCAAGTATCTATGCGTTTATCCTTACGAGAATGAAGTTCACGAAAATTCCGAGGGCAAAGGGTCCGATGATTGATCCTTGAGCGGCAACCTTGTGGATACCGACGGACCCACGGAGACTTGATCGAACTGATTCTGATTGTCTGCCCTCGGTCTGCCGGGTAGGACAGAAACCATCTGACAGTGTTTGTAGAACAGTCGACTCAGTCCAGGAATCGCACAGAGACTTATTTTCGATGTTTAAAGAGTTCAAGGCCGCCGCGACATCCAGGATAACACCCAACGGCAGATCGACAAGACGGTAAATTGGTGTCAACAATACCTCGATCGACGCACCTTCCGAGTCAAAGTAGACGACGAACTATCGGCCGCCCACCCCTCCACCTCCGGAGTTCCTCAAGGAGGATCGTGGTCGCCTCTCCTGTACAGTATTTTTGTCCTCGACATCAGTCATTATCTCCCAGCGCCCACAGACTATCTCCTCTGCGCCGACGATGTCAAAATATTTGCGCCGGTCCGGGACTCGCACGACAGACTCACACTACAAGCTGGGATCGACGGCATCGCCCAGTGGTGCGCCGACAACCACATGACCCTCTCCGTCCCAAAATGCGCCGTACTCATCACCAAAACCTCCTCTCCCGTCGCCGCAGACTACCATCTCAACGGTGAACAACTCCCCTGCACCGATTCTCTCCGCGATCTGGGAGTGGAAATGTCCGCCGATCTAGATTTCAGTGTCCACATCAACAATATTGCCCGTTCCGCCCGCTGTATGATAAACTGCATTTTCAGATGCTTCGTGCTGCGGTCTCCTGAGTTTTACCTCCGTCTCTACAATGCAATCGTTATGCCGAAGCTCTTATATTGCGTACCGGTCTGGCTCCCGCACAAGGTCAAGCACACCGCCATGCTTGAGTCAGTTCATAAATGCTTCATCAGACGCCTCCACCGCAGATGTCTGCTCGATCCGGGCGCTATCAGACGTCCAGGCATCTGCTGGCGTCCAGGCATCTGCTTGCGCGTGCCGCTCGCTACGCTCGCGGGTCTAAATGATTCCTCCTGCGCCCAATGCAGCTATTGCGGATACAGAAATGACGCCGGCATAATTTTCGCTGAACTCCTCATCCCTATGTTTACGTTCAGCGATAACTCGCTACCCGCCTAGCCGTAAAGAACCGTTAAGTGGACTAGGTGATGGATTGGTGCTGCCCCGGATGCCAGAATCCCATGTGCCAGAATCCCGGATGCCAGATTCCCATATGCCCGAATCCCGTATGCCAGAATCCCGTTTGCCAGAAAAATACCCTCTCCCACTCAAAACACGGCGGGATGCACTCTGGAGCAAAGGTTCCATGCATAGCGCAGATTCGCGCGGTTGGAGTGCAGGTCTGTGCGCGGTAGTTCATCTCGCAGAATACGTGTTTTCACGTATTTCGTGGAACTCAAGACCTCATGTTCCGAGCGAAGCGCCCACAGAGCAAGAATCTTTCATTGAGAGATCGCTAAGGCGGATATGTACACTTTGGCGCAGATATCCACAGCTTCGGTGGTCCAATGCTGTGTAGACCAGCGGTGGCCAACCTTTTCCGACCCGTGGACCACCTTGCGCATGGTAGCGAGTCCTGTGGACCACCTCCCCCAAATACCAGCCAGCTCTAAACAGTCGGTTCTTTGTGAGAGGGTTCAAGGTTACGAGAGCGCCGAAGACGACGGTGTTCCCTCCGAAATCTTTCGAGACCGGAGAACAAACGCCATGTTTGAATAACGGGATACCAATGCTCGTTTTCGCGTAAGAGTCGTTCAAGTCCGAGAAATGCTTTCCGGTTCGAGTCGTCAACCTACCCTGAGAGTCCGCATCACGAGAGCCGTAAATGATTCTCCTTTTGAATCGAAATCTCGACTGACACTGACTGTCCTCATCGAAAGAAGAACGAGCCGACCCGAGCGAGCCAGTTGGGATTACCCTTTCTGAGTCGGCCATGTACCGAAATTCCTCCGTGGACCATCGAAATTCTCCTGTGAACCACCGGTGGTCCAGTGGACCACGGTTGGCCACCGCTGGTGTAGACTATCAGACACAAGGTTTCTGAAACAGAACAAGCGAGCCAGAATGAATCTGAATGGATGCCACGTGAAGCGATCAACGTGAATTTTCAACACGTTGTGATTTTTGCATGGCACTATTAGGGAACGATGGAGAATGTTGCGAAAACCCGGTTTTCTGCCGAATGGTGGAATTCTGAAACTGATCTATAATTTCTCCAAATCTGAGCGTGTCAGTCAGAACGGTTCCCGTTTGTCTTCTGACAGTGAACCGGGATTCTGGCATACGGTACCTAACCGATGGATTACCCAGCGACGCCGACGCAGCGAGCCAACGGATCACAAAGCAGGCGGAGAGGGGAAAGAGAGAGGGCTGCCAGAAGTAAACAGGGTACGAGCAAGTTCAGTCGGTATTTTTGCTTTAGGCGGGTTACGGGTTGGAGCGAGGAATCGGCAACACGCAAGAGCGGCAACTTGAGCAGGCTTTAGGTGCGCTCGCTTCCAGGCATCTGCTGGTGCGTGCCGCTCGCTGCGCTCGCGGCACAGTGGCGTATCCAGGATTGGCGGATGGGGGGGGGCGAATCCAAAATCTCCGAGCGATCCCCTGCAGCATATTGACACCGCTCTTCCGTTCAACACGGAAGTTCCTTCCGAATAAAAATTCGTATCTATTCTCAGAAAACTCTCCAAGTTTGGTGGTCATTCTAAACTTTGTCGAAGAGCATTCTTCAATCCCAACAGGTGACAGATCTGAGGAGAATGTTCATGGAGGGGGGGCGAACGCCCTATCGCCCCCCCTTGGATACGCTCCTGTCGCGGCATAATATGATTCCACCTGCAACAGCTGGAGTTTCCCCAGGCCCATAAATTACGCCGGCATTATTTTCACTGTACTCGCCATCCCTATGTTTACGTTGAGAGACAACTAGCCACCCGCCTAAGAGTGAAAAACCGTTCAGTCTGCGACTGAAGCTATGATTTCGTAGGCCAACGCACAGAAAGCCTGCAAGAGTCTTGGCTTGAGCGTTGCCTTTCAGGCCCCTGCTGCAGTGTGCCGCTCGCTACGCTCGCTGCTCATTTTGATTCCGACTGCGGCGGCCAAACTCTCCTGACTCCTGACAACTGAACGTGAGCCTACGAAATCATAGCTTCAGTCGCAGACTGAACTTGCTCGGAGGCTCGACGAACGAACGAGGGTATCTCGAGTCTGAGAGTATCAGCGTTCCGGGTCGAATTTTTTCACTGATTATCCTGAGCAGGGTCTTCTTCGAACGATTGGGAACTTGTACCATGAGAATTTCCCGATTTTCAAGGCAAATACCGCCAAACACCCATTGAGCCGGCAAACGCCGCCCATGATGATATTGGCGTTTTCCTAACGTCGGTTCATCATTTCCCGATTGCGACAAACTTGCTGGGAAAAAAATTGTTCGAAGTGCTGTTCGTGGGAGTGTTGCTAGAGATACGGAGAAAGGTCCAATGAGCGAAATTGTTCTGCAGAAGACCTTATCGTCTGAATCCCAGGTTTCTGACTTGTTCCGGGAATTCAATTTCCTGACCATGATTCCCCCCCGCCGTAGATAACTTGGTACCAGAACTGGGAGAAACCGGAACAGTTCATCCGATGTTTTTTTCAGTTCGCGCCAGATGCCATCTCGCGGGTTTGACTTCGCTATCGGGGTCGAAGGTTTCAACATCCGATTACGGTTATACATGTCGATAACTATGGAAGACGAAGAACTACGGAAGACAGATTTTCGGCACAGAAGACCGAAACTTCGTCGTATGATTCGTTGATGAAATATTGAAAATACTGTGTCTGATAGCGGGGGAGGCAATTTTTCCGAAGACTGGAGAACAAATATGAGACGCTTCTTCTATCTTCGTCTTCCACGGGGGCGACACGATCGATGCTCGCTTATCCAGAAGAAAATCGGACTTCACAAGGACAGCACCCCGAAGCGGAAGTCGCACCGACCAGCTGAGAAATCGCCTCATCTTTATCGCCTGGTCTTCTTGTAATATCTAAAAGCAGCCGGCCCCCCGCCCGTCGTGACAGCGCAGCGGTTTTGATGGGTTTGGGTCGGGGGTTTCTGAGGGCTGGGTTTCGGCGGGAGTCGGCGGCTGAGAATGGCGGAGTATCAGGAAGTAGGGGATGGACGCGTGGAATGGGAATGTTATGTTGTGTGTGTGTGAATGTCGTTTTGAGTAAGAAGTGGATTCGTGATGAGAACTGCAACTCGTACAGGAGTGGAGACGATGGCTACAACCTTGGGGTGGTTTTGCAAGAATTGAGGTTGAAGCACCGTTGGCCATCTGCAAGTCATCGGACTCCATGAATGTCTTCTATGTCGGGAGTCGAAACGCACACACGGGAAGCAAACCGGGAAGGACTTCGATTCGAGATGGGCCAGAATATAAGTTCTTGGCGATCGCAGTGCCTCTGGAGGCAGCTTTCGGCAGCAGGCTTCATTATCAACGTGGCAAAAATGGGAAAGAGAGCCGACCGAAGAGCGTCGTCTCATAGCGCGACAGTACGCCAAAGTAGATCGACCTTTGGAGTGTGCTTGCTGGTGAGGGGGTCCGGCGCGCAACCGGGTCGGTCGAGTTCAGCTGACCGGCTTGGCGGTCGAGTAACGCGCAAGGGGCGTGAGAATCCATGATAATTTTGGGCTTCACTCGACCGCATCGCCCAGCGGATCCTCCCATGGGGAACGCGGCTGGCGAGCACGTAGATCCTCTTTAGAACGGAGTTCTGTGCTCACGGAAGTCGAGGTGCTCGTCCGGGTCGCTGGATTCGGAGTCTGCGGCTGACGTGGCATCTTGTGCGCGGGCGGCGTCGAAAAGTACGAAACTTTTGGGCTTCACTCCCGGGGCTAGCGTTTTATTAGTGGGGGGGGGGGGGGAGAAGAGATGACAAGGAGACGGTCAATAAATATCCATCCATCAATCCATCCGGTTCCAAGCTTCCATGAATAAACAGAACTGCGGACTTCTGCTACAGTACACTCATGAATTGTGTTTCGGGCAGATGGAATAGGATCACTTTATTGCTGATGGACTTGGAGAGTTTAGATTGTAGTGCGAGCCACTTGTCAGCGTTGCAATACACATAAGCAGTCTCACGCCATGAGCTCCCGATCGCAAGAGTCCTGACTATCACAGATGTTCTCTGTTTTTCACGCTTCCTCCAAATACAAAGCGGCCAATATTGCTGCATTTATCCACCTATTGCGTACAGCATCTGTCCGTATCACGATTCATGATAGTACTGAAGTTGCGGAAAAATTCACGATAGATAGGAGCTTCGAAGTTGTATTTATTCACGGAAGCTCGGAACGAGATAACCTCAGCGCCACCTTCTTTCGCATCTCTTGGTTTTGAAGAACTTTCCGACTAAGACGCAATCCGCTTCGCCACAGCACACGACTGCGTCGGTACCATTCGGGGTTGCGCAAGGCTGACCTGTTGACGCGAAATCGCTCGTTTAGTGAAATATAAGGCCTTTCGACATGCTTGGAAATTGCTCAGAAACATTGATGCTCATCCAACTCACCCTGAGGAACACAAGGATACTCATTTTTGTCCATTTTGAAAGGAGTGAGGTACTTGGCTGGCGTCAACTTTCCACGTACTCTCTCATAGTACCCATCGAGCTCAGCAGAGACACCTGCGATCCAGACCAGAATTACGCACAAGGCGGAAACAACGTTCATTTTCTCGAGTCGTTACTCAGTTATCGAGTGAAACATAATCTGCAGTTCCCAACTATGGCTGCTTTAATAGGCGCCCGGAAGGCGAGAGACGTCTCTTGTGTGAGGGTCCTCAACCTCGATTCCTGATGAATAATGCCTCCCTCTCTCGTCTGCGAATCAGCTTTGCTATCCGTCCAGTCTTTGGTAGGAAAGAGGAAACGCCAGCTTTCTGTCGCCGTTTCGCGTTCTCTCTGACGGGTCGCTGTAGCGTTTCGTCGATTGTCGATTGTTGGCCGAATTCCCGACTCCCTCCCAACCATCACAATTGTTACGTCGTGGACGATGGATAGATGCATTGGTCAAAAGTATTTTGACAAACACACTTTTTGAAATATTGAGAGAACGAAGCACGATGAAGTGTTGTTTGTGCTTGGGGTGCAGCGATGCTCTGAGGCTGATCATATCATATCATCACCAGTACTTTTCGACGACGAAGCGCGACGATGCTGAGCAAAGACACCGAAAGCACCGCTCAAAAGTATTCAGACAAGTCATTCGTCAAGAGAATTATCACTTCACATGTCTGCGTGCCCTATTCTTCGAGGCTTGAAACTTTTTGAAATCAGCCTAAGAAGCGTTCTGACCGTCGTAGACTTATCGCAATGGTCAAAACCGAAGAGTATTCTAATGATTTCAAAGAACCTGTACACAAAGCTTTGAGAGCGGGTGAGATGACTCAAGCCCAAATCGCCAGTGCATTCCATGTGTTTCGACAGTTGATCAGTGCCTGGAAAAATAAATTTTTGAAAGAAGGAATCGTTCAGAATGCGGCCAGGTGCGGGCGCCCGAGAAAAACCACCGAGAAAATAGACAGACTCATCAGGAGGTGTGAAATATAATTTAATACCCGCTATAGAGAGCGCGGTACGATCTCAAAGGAACCGCCGTTCGATCAGGTAGCAGACGCAATCGAATAAAAAAACACCCTGAAGCCGTGCGTTCGAACGAGACGTTGGAGTCCTCCTTCATAGCGTAAAATGTTGATTCCTCCTGGCTTTCTGACGAACTGTGCCTGATCCTTCATTTCCTGCCCGTCGAAAATCAACCGGGTGCCGTGACCAGGATTTAGTTTGGAAACGTCATCGCAGTTCGTCACGACTCGTCGCGAAAATGCCCGACGCCGTCGCGCCCAACACCATGGCTGAGAAGGTGTTCGCGGACTCTGCTGGAGCTTGTTTTCCACTTGGTCAGGTTCATACCGGCCGACGCGAGCGTGCGCCGGACGTTGTCAGTTAAGTCGATGGCGTGTTCGAGGCTCTCGAAACTTTGCAGAAAATCATCTGCGTACAGGGATCCATGCGCCTGATCGGACTGAGCTAAAAGCCATACTTTTCCTCGAGATCTTAGTTTGCGTAGCAAATGCACGAACGGGGCTTGCTCGGGGTTGACGTCGCAGGATTATCCGTTGATGACGACGGCCTTGGAAACCGCTCCGATGATTTTCCAAAATGCCACCAGCTTCCGTAAAGGTCAAGGTCACAAAAGGCCATGAAAACAGATTACTAACACTTCTCAACGTTGCCATGGCTTCGGGACAGAGGCTGAAGCCCCTACGTGTGTCCATGTGGTTGAGGTTAAACAGTTGGTCAAGAAGAGGGTCGTCTTTGATAAGTTTGCGCAGGTAACGAAGGTCGAGTGCCGCCATGCGTTCACCTCTCGTAAGGATACCAAAATGGGTTATTGAAGTATAACAACGAAACTCCACGCGACGAAGGAATCTCTTTTGGGCCCTCTCAAGCCTATAGCAATCATTTTTCATGCCAGGAGGAGAAGCTCGAGGCTGACAAAAGCTTTCTATCTAGGGGCCATGGCCAAGCAGATACATACTGGAGAAGATTGCCGAGTTCCTTCGAGCATTCCATCCCGCCTCACGATCCACGGTTGACGGGCATGATTTCGGGGACTTTGATCTGTTTGGAATACCGAAAAATCAAATAAAGTTGACGCCACCATTGAGCTTGACAGCTTTCGGTTCAGTTGTTCCATAGAGTATTTCTAGTCAAATCGGCGTTCATGTGGACTAAATATAAGAACCTGTTTTCTCATGCGAAGCGAAATGTCGCGCAAGTTCCCTATAGAAAAGCTACAATCAGCTAGTTAAGAAAGTGGGTACCTTCATTGGGTCATCACAGTAAGACTTCTCGAGAGTGTCAAAATATGGGGTTCGTGTCCTGAATTCTCGGAGATGTGATGTCGATGAAGCCCTTGTTCGCTTCGATTCGAAAAGTTTTCAAACCATCGGCGGAGCGAGGGGAAATTCTCGATGAGAAAGTGGGGCGCGGCAGAAAGCAGGTGAGAAACACTGGTCTAGACTCTAAGAGATCGAGTTAAACTCTTCACGATCGTATCGACGTCGACGGGAACGTTCATGATCTGACCAACAGTACCGTAAGAACCGACACGGCGCAATCCCTTGATCCGCATGGAATGAATCCGCGGAGAGACGACTCGCTTAGGCAGGGGATCTAACTTTGGCAGATTGGGCGGCTTTGGTAGATATTTATGACCATTACTTCTACTCATTGATGGAATTTCGTTGTGCCGGGAAGCAAAGGACACAAACTATGCCACTAGTAACCGATCCCTCACAAGCCGTCTACGCTGTTCCGTCCGCGATCGTGTTCTAAGAATAGGTGGACTGGTGGCTACTATTGAGTAGCTGTCGTTTTTTTTTTTGGAAAAGCGAGCAGGGCTCGAGGGTAAGTAGGTTGGGAGTAAGTATTCATCCGCATACTCCCTTCTTTACAGTGTTTGCTCTCTCAGTTTGTGATACCAGATGTTCATGTCTTCATGGCATTTTTGTTTCATCATATGATTCAGTTTCCTTTCGGAAAGTGAGCGAGAAAACAAGTCCCGTGGGAGCCATAAATAGGCTCGAGCGGCACCATAGCAGCACAGCGAAATCGAGATTCAAATCACTGAAAACAACAATGAGGCCAGCAAATTGGAACTCCACTCAACAAGGCGTCTGTTCAGAAAACGGCGGAGAGCTTCCATCCTCTGAAGCCCATCCAAGCAGCGCTGCCGTCTCCGATGTCGAGGCCCACAGCAACATCCAACCCGTGCAGGAAGCCGACGCTCCGACGTTGGCAGGGGGTCAAAGAACACAGGGGAAGGAGTCTAGGGCAGAAATGGAGGCTAGGGTGACGCGAGAAATGGCGGAAGAAAGAGCCAGAGAAAGAGAGAGAATAGAGCGAGAAAGAAGAGAGGAAGAGGAGAGAATTGAACGAATGAAAGGAGAAAGGCAGCCTCCTGGTGGTCAATATTTTAGACCCTGGCAGAATTGAGTCAATAAATTCGACCGTTCAACAGTCCGTTTGTCTCTTTTCGCTCTAGTCACTAGACAGTCGATGCGGTAGAAGCCTAGCTGAGTCACAGTACTCACCGAATAGAAGAATATTTCGATCATTGTGAGCGCTTGGTAACTGCCCTATCGCCCGAAAACGCTGAATAATCCTTCTCGATTGGGTGAATGGCCACAGTAGCCCCGCTTTAGCACACAGTGTTTTTCTCTGAAGCTTGGATAGCGGTTGATGCGTGAATAATGATGCACCTCTATAGCGGGGTCAAGATCGTGTACAGAGGAGAGAAACCGATGAGCAGTCGACGCGTGTGGAGCAAAGGTGTTTGAAGAAAAGTTATTAGTCTTGCCAGCTCTCCCAATGCTGAGTCTGAATCCTGTACAGGACAAAGACAAGCTCAAGATTTCGAAGTTAGAGAATAGAGCGTCCATCAGCGAATGATGGCGCGGAAGTTGCCGTCCAGCTGTTCTGCCTGACTTGATGTCGATCGTGTTAGAAGATGCTTTTCGTCCCCATTCGACGGGACGTCCAATGCGCCCACGCGTATGTCTGCCGAATGCTCACAACGAGATGGGCGCCACCCTTAAAGTGAGGTGAAGCGAGGATGGAGCGCGGAAAAGCAAAAAAGGGGCGAACTTGGGTGCGCTTTGTCGAGTTCCCTGAAGTTTGCAGCTCGTGATTTTGTGCTTGGTTGAGTTTCTTCAGGTCAGGTATATTTTTTGTGTTGTTTAACGTGGGAAGATGGATGAGTTTGGAGAGTCATCTCACTCCTTCCGTTGCATGTTTGAACTGCGCGCGCGCGCCAGGCGTGGCGCGAAAGACATAGTCCTCCGTCAAGTAATAGGATCGAAAAGAGAAACCGGATTGTTGAGTGGATGGCCGCTCGGAATTCCTTCCAGTGACTGCAATTCGCAGGAACGGAGGTACGAAAGGACGCGGTTCCTAGCGGTACGGGAGGAACGGGGCGCGGAGAATGACCGAAAATCATCCCAAAGTGCAACACAGTAATCCTCGACGAAAGACGATGCGACCCGTGTCAATCATGATGATGATCTTTGCTGGAGCGGGAGTCAAATGGCCATTTTCGGTGTGACTCTGGGCTGGACCCGTTTTCCGGACAGGACCGGAGAGACATCCCAGTTTCCAATCCAGGCGGTGTTCTTCGCACTATCGAATCTAAACCAATAAATGCGAATGTGTGTCCGCGAACTATGTCCGGGGTTTACTCCGTGGTTAGGCAGATTTCGGTGTTGAGGCTGGTCTACAAAGTTTCGCACTCTGACGGAGTACAGAACGGGGGAGGCGGCGCAGGTGCCAAGGAAGAATCTGTTGAGTTCTGCCGGAAAAACGCCTTTCGACAAAACTTCGTTATTTGTCTTACCAACCTGCAAAGTCGGTAATGAGAAGTGTTTGTTGACTTCGACAACGAAGTCCAACTGAGCCGGACGAAAAGTCTTTCTTTGGAAAGAGTCAAAAAACCTTCGAAAATGGGTCGCAAGCGGGCATGTCTGGGCAGAACCTCGGACTCTAAGAGGAAAAAGTTGGCGCGGGCTTTGGAGATTCCCGACCAACGTGAGAGGAGGCTAGAAGGGAACCGGATCCGTTGTGGGGAACGAATCGATTCGATTGAAAACGCTGAGCAACGGGAAGCGCGGGTAGGATATCATGAGCAACGGAGAGTCCAGCGGAAAGAGAAGCAACGACGGGACGCGGTGGAAGGAACGGTGGAGACACGGGAGACGGTAGAACGAGCGGTGGAGACAAAGCAGACTGAAGAAGCGGAGTCGGAAACTGCACTTGGTTGCCGACTTACCAGCGCGCAGTCAGAAATCGGGCGTGGATTCGATTTCCTACGGTTGTTATTGGAAACTGAAGAGCAACGTCAAGGTCAATTGGACGCTGACCGGAGCGAGCGATCGGAAGAGAGCAGGAGACGAAATGATCGTGGATCGAGGGAGACGATTGAAAAGCGTCGGACTCGACTGTTGAGTAATCGGGAAAGAATGAAACAGAGAAGAGGATTTGTTCATACGGAGCTGCGGTTGGCGGCTCGAACCTATGATCCTGATGTAGATTATGGCAGTGGTCCGAGCGTAGCGATTGGCAAATTGGATCAGATATGCAAGTTTTGTAAAGCGGTGCGATCCAAATCAGAGGCGCCGGGGCTCTGTTGTGCTGGTGGTCAAGTTAAGCTGCCCGAGTTGCCGCCACCGCCGCGCCGGAGCCTTTGGCGTCGTTGATCTCCAGGAATTCGCCTGAATCGAAACGCTTTCTCCTTAACATCCGGAAGTATAATTCGTGTTTCCAAATGACTTCCTTTGGTGCTACTGAGATAATCAGAGACAATTTCATGCCGACGTTCAAAGTACAAGGGCAAGTTTACCATCGATTAGGATCTTTGCTGCCTTTGCCAGAGGCTGAGCATCAATTCCTTCGAATATACTTCATGGGGGGATCTGATGAAGAGGTCGACCGTCGCATGCGAGTCGTAAACGCAAATACGGATCGCAAGATTTTGACCGAGTTGCAAACCATTCTTCAACCTGAAACCTGGCAGGAATACACCGCATGACATCCATTACACCGGTCACACCCGAATTTTCAATGAATAAAATCCCGAAATTCGGTCCTGCGTCGTGGAATTGTTTGTCAATCAATTCCTCGCTCTATTATATGAAGAGTTTTCCTGAATGAACCCGGAGTGATCTATGATTCTTCAAAGAAACGACCATGTTTCAACTACTTCCTCCAGAGAGAAACGCGTATTTTCATACTGAAATTTCAGTATCTTAAGGGGGTTCGCGATCGACCATACTGACGGCTCCATGATGATCGCCGTGATCCCGAGATCGAATGGGGACTTCGGTGATAAACTTGCAGCTCTTCCGAAAACATTGGTAGTGGCTCGGGAGCGCATTCGAGCCACTACTTTCGTTATGAAATATTACACGGATGACGAAGTACAGCCAAACTGCACCTGCGGTCTCAGGAAAGACGTTTTCCCGTCAAAATGGTACAATGAACTATGAGAATATTGTGAACGGCTCTGAAGCAAGGTATGGCAGAGGTCCCTGATAACGTGCCCCGGAAATGACCCACGCGGAAGCGAGCTTGCATGGCAGAAAACGGTATCATTTCTTTCTGCGCCGACGAAACCCATCTAAGCCACAGCTGTCTGAACTAGGAACAGGAAGTATTCGGATGGAGCAGAGTCCAAAATTACACTTGCTTGAGATCCGAGAAAAATTCATTAGGCTAGTAGATATATTTAACAACCTTGCCGACGAGCTTGCCCTTGAAGCTGGAAGCGCGTACGCCAGAAGAGCGTCACGCCAGCTTCCGCGTTCGTTCAGGGATGGAGGATGCTATCGGAGACCGGTCTTGCCAGCGATGAAGTGCGCAGAAGAGTGCCAAATTCCGCGTCGAATTCAAGAAACATCGCGAAAAGAGGTAGAGTCTTCTTCAAACACAAACGTGTCTACATCTCGGAAGAATTTGGGAAGGAACTCTTCGAAACAGTTCAGCTAATTGGCCACATGGCCACATCGGAACAAAACAAATGCTACAAATCGTGAGACTTATGTATTATTTCAAGGACATGGACAAGCTCGCTGAAAACTGCGATATATGCATAAAAACAAGTCCAGAACAATGAGACCGATCGGGAAATCGTCGAAATTGGGTCCAGCAAGAAACCCCTTCGAGATCATGTCTCTTGATACCGTGGGAGGTGGGAGGTTTTGGCGGACTGGGTTCGCCGAAGCGGTACTTACATATCCTAGTAGACCATTTCACTCGGAGAGCGTATATTTCAACATCAAAACATCAAACTGCGAAAGAAATGATCAAATTAATCAACAAAGTTGCGAAGGATAAACACATCGGAACGATTCTGGTAGATCAGTACTCCGCATTTGACTCGAGGGAATTGAAACACTTCCTCGAAGAATAGAAGACGCGTCTGGTCTTCACGTCAGTAGATAACGCGTCTCCGAACGGATTGAACGAACGTTTCAATCAGACCTTGATAAATCGCATAAGATGTAAGAGAAACAGCGGAGATAGACGATCATGGGCTGTCATAGCCCAGAAATGTCTTGAAGAACATAATAAGACGCCTCACACTGTCACGAAATTCGCTCCGAACTATCTGATGATCGGAAAGACTGAAAATGTGATTCCGACCGAGCTAGAACCTAAACGAGACATCAAACTAGATAGAGAAGCGGCATTCCAAAATTCAGAAAATGACTTCGGGACCATTCATGGTTGAAAGACGTATATCCAATTCTATCCACAAAGTCAGGCGCGATCGACGAGGCAAGCTAAAAGTTTTCTATCACAGTGATAAACTCACACCGGCGACACTGCCAACTGGAACCCGAGTTCAATTTTCTCCACGTGGGGAGGTGTAAGAAGTTCTGCTCCCCTGATACTGTTTCCACGCGACCCTCTCCACTGTCCGAGATCGCGGCAGTGCTGTTCAAGGGGAGCTAGCGCGGTGAAAGAGGTGGAAGTATCGACATGTAAATCAATTTTGTTTTAAGGTAAATAGAAAGCCCCGATTGATCGTTATTCATATCCATGAACTACTCCCTCCGATGAATCGAGTCCGAAATAGATCACTAACAAAAAAAAAATTGTTCCAAGCACAAAATCGATTGTCGTGATTCTACAGAATTAGATCCATGTATATTTTTGGTGTTTCTATTTTGAGTTTCCATCAAGATTAGGGCTGTGAATATTTCGCGGACCCTGTCCTGACAGCCGCCTCACCCTGGAATTCACGGCTTCTAGGTGCGTTAACACGGGGTAAAGGGCGAGGGAATCAAAAAAGCATACAGAAAGCAATTATCACAAAGAAGTGTGTTATCCGGGACGTTTCATGGCATCGACGTATTCGAATTCCGCTGCATAAATGACGGAATATTATCGATTCTTGACTCAGCTCCAGACAGAGACGTGTTTACGTCAAAATCGCGACAGCCAAGTTCGATCGAAGACGCTCAAGCGCCGCAAATTGGATTGAAGATTTCAAAAGAAGTGAACGCGTTTCGAGATTACGATGAACGAAATCGAGCTTCGAGCTACTTCATGTACGATCTATTCGAAGATTGGTACTAAACTTGTTCGGGCCAAACACCCGAAGAAGATTTGGATGATTGGGATTTCTCTCATCCAGCTGTCGGGGAGAGAGGCCGGTCGAGGATAAAGTACGCGCTTGGATTCAGATACCTAGCTGGCTTTTATGTCGACTGCGGTTGATGGTGGACGTTGAGCGCGGTATGACCGAGAATCAATCTAGTCTTTTCGGTCTACCAAGGAAAGACGAATTGACAGAAGGGATCCCAAATCGATTTTTCGCTAGCCCCCAATACCCGCGTTGAGATAAGGCCTTCACTGTTCAGATCAGATATAATCGCAATCTTTGATGGATTATTGGATCTCTAGATGCGTTGAGGGAGTTGAAGCGCCCTCGAAACTTCGGGGTTGCGGAACAGAGTCAGAGATCACGTCAGAGTAATGGAAGTCGTGATCGATTTTGCTCATGAATGAAATTTGAAGCGTGAACGAATTTTGCTCACGATGCTCGCTAAGCTCATGAAGGACAAGCCGATTCTGATCGTGCTTTCCAAGTTCGAGCATGCGCTTGCTTTCTACAAGAGCTTCCCATCTCAACAAATAATGTCGAATCCGAGAGAATGTAGTATCACGTAAGGCATCATTCGCGAGTTTTCCAAGAAATATGACCGACAGCCTCCTCGGAAGATGACTTGTTTATTGGGAAATCAAGAACACTGGCATCAGGAACTCCGTCAATGGAAGAAACTTAAGAAAGAGAAAGCTCATATTTGGCGTCCGGCCTGTGGGAGTTGTCGGCCGTCTTTATGCGGATCTCGCCAATGATCGTTTCAGGACGGGGAGCTGCGTACTGTTTTGGTTGAAGGGTCGTGGTCTATGAAGCTATAGCATTCGGGCGCCGGCCGTAATCTATGTTGGCTCTGTGCGGTTTGTGAGTATTCGTGTCTGTTCTCTGCGATAAGGATCCCTGCTGTTGAGCCTTGCGTTGGCTTTTTTCCGAGTAAGTTAAGTTGTTATCCATAATTGTAAGCCTTTGGAAGGTTTTGTTTTTAGAATAGCGTTGTCGGGATCGGTCGTTGTGCTAGGCTATTGTAAGCGAGCATTTCTTGACAACCCGGGTGACATGATCCGAAAACTTGAGAGATGGGGTGAAAATCACGCTAGATCCATTACAATCTCAAGCTTCTCTCAAGTGACTCGTTACCGATACGATAGTCAAAGTCGTAACGGTTTGACCCAATCCTCATGATACCACACTTATTCACCGACAGTTTGAGGCCCTTGTTTCAGTGTCCAGTGGTATAATTCATCAAGAGAGAACATGTTGATGATGTAGTGCGAAGGGCGTCATTGGTGGTATCCTGGATCATGAGGTCCTTTGTCTTGATGAGGCCCTCCGCGTACCTGAAACTTTACTGTGCACACGTTGTAGCGGTTCTGATGTACCCGTGTGAGGTTTCGAACCCTATCGATAAGGGTAGCATGTTGAAATTAAGGGAAATGCAGAGGAAATTTCTCCGAAGGGTTGAGTATCGGTGTGGACTTGACAGACATTCTCTGGAACTGGTTGACATCGCCGATAGACTAACGAAGGCCGATCACAGAACTCTGCGGAAGTTGATGAAGTGTGATGATATGTTTGATGAATTCTTCGAACTAAGATATACCGCGACGAGGAAGGAGTTTCAGCTACGCCCCATCACTGAATCTAAGTCGCGGAAAATCGACCAGCAGTTTGCATGTAGGAAATGTAAACTAGTCAATTGATCATGTGTAAATAATGTTAAGCTGTAACAATTCCTTTGTTTTTTTCCACGAAATAAAGTGCTTTCTCATCAAAGAGTTTCCTGTAACGAGTGGCAGTCCTCAGCCAGAACGCTTTTGACTTGGTCTACAGACAACATAAACAAAAGACTCCCCATCACGGTGCCGGGCGGGCAACCGGTCGGGGCAGCTCCAGTTCGGGACAGGGCGCCATCGACTTTGACATTGAACGATCGTCGTGATACGAAGTCCGCGATCCATCGAATCAGTCTACAACCAAAGGTGTATCAGAAAACCTACGGCTTCGCGGTAGAGAGCGTCACTTTTCGGCTTACCTTCCTTCCTCTTGACGAGCTTCGTACCGACCTCCAGAGGCGTCGGGGTTGCCTTTGCATCGTACAAACCGAACCTCTTCAACACTCGCAGAATATTTCCTTTCTGATCCAAGCAGATGGCTTTGTCTTCAGGTCGTTGAGTCATCCCGATCCTAAGACAATACTGAGCAGGCCCCTGTTTAGACATCGAATCCGTAATTACGGATTTCAGAATCCACCGTTTGATCAACAGAAAGTTCGGGGGAAGAGAAAAATGGTACGTCTAAAGTTTTGTAGCTTATTGTACTCCTCAGAAAACCTTTCCGGCTCCCACTTCATCCTTTCACCGTTGCCTAGACACGAATGCTTAACCTTCCGAAATCCGTTATCCGTAATTACGGATTTTATGCCTTGAATTCTAACTGCTAACTCAAGTATGCCAACGTTTCTATCAGAGGATGAATTCCTGACAATGAGACTCGTCGAACCTTATTTCTTTGATATTGGAGCCGAGAGTCCTAAATTGAAGGAAAAAGAGGGATGTCGGCGTTTTGGGCTCAAAAGTAGCCGCATCACTGATCGGTGATACAGATATTCGGAGTTCATTTTGGGTGATGAATGCCGGAATAAATTGCGAAGAGTTGAGTGAAACGTCGAATATTTACCTGTCAGAGATTAGGAGTACTTCTCAGAATAGTCAGGTCTGATCGGTCTTCTGGGGTTCGACCTCTGATAATAACGTCGCATATTTGGGTTATCAACCGGAGACTGAAGCATCATTTGGGCTCGAAACGCCGGAAAACCCATTTCGGTTCTTCCTCAAAAAAGTGCCCCTCCTAGGAAAATTGCGAGCAAAGGTCGCATTGCCCATATTAAGAACTTGTGCGATCGAGTGTACCATCGAGACGTCAGAAAAGCGGAGATGCCGGTACGTTTCTCGCCCAAGTAAGTCTTTCACCGAATAGATTGCTCCCCGGTGCCTGGAACTGCCTTCTCCATGAACAGGACAAACAGCGAGGCATCTTACCGGGAAGGTACCAGCCATTCATGTATCTCTGGCGCTGTTCTTCCTCGTTTCGAATTCGCTCTGGGATGAGTGCTTCCCGATCTTAGAGCGCGACTGTTCCGATCGCCAAAAATATTTTTGTTCGGAATGCGTTCGAATGGCGCGTCGCTCGTGCAGTCGATGAGGGGCGACTTTTATCTCTACAGTGATTGGACATCGGGATAAGGCCACCCAACTTTTTTCTTGATTTTTTACCTGGAATATCACGACAACATCGAAACTCTGCGGGTATGTCCGGTTGACGATGAATCAATCGTAAAAAAATTGGACAAAACAGAAGTTACTGCCATGAAGTTATGTCGAGAAAATCTATTTTTGGCATGGACCTTGGAATAAGGCCAGCCGCGGAATTCCAGGGAAAACCCAAAGTGCATTCATGAAATGATACAAATTCATGATTTCCAAATTTCTTCCGTGGTAACGATCTCCGAGCGGGATGAGAAAATTCTCCAGAGTCGCTGGAATTCTTTTTGACATGCAAGAATTCCTCGAAGCTCTCAGATCGTTACTTATCTTCTATCATCTAATCAAGTATTCGTGCTGGTTCTCCAGAAGACGCCTCGGATCGATGATGTTCAGGGTGGTCGCGACAAGGTACTCAGTTATTCCGAAGTCTCATGAAAACCGCTGAGAATTCATCTGGAGAAGATCTTGACATCTGATTGCCGGTCGTCCTGAAACATATGTCTCCAGATTCTTGGAGGAATCTCGGGTGGACGTGTTGCAATCGACACGGCCCGCGTCGCGAAAACAACGACCAAGAAAACCCTGCTGTTTCGAGTGTTATTCCTGTGGTACAAAGATGGTTTTCCGAAGTCTGGTGGTGCCCATGATCATTCTGATGCATGTTCCAGGAAGTTCCGAAGGACAATCGCAAAAGAAACTGCTGCTGAGAGAGATCGTGAATCCGATGAAACTCGTGACTGCTGCCGAAGCTCTGGCCTTGCAGTTGGGTGTCAAGCCTACGTCTCTGTTGATCATGGACATCGGAATAGTGCTCTCGCGTGGGAGTTTTAGATCGAAATCTTCATTCCTGTCATTACGCCCCTATTTATATCCGTATCCTCATTACCCCTCGGTGCACATGGGACTGACGGAAGCATTGGCAGCGACCGCCAAAATTATTCTTATAACCGCGCAGGATGAAATAGTGAGTAACATTGGATTCTACAGTTCTGAATTTCTGCAAAACATTCGTCATAAGTTCCTATTCCTCATCCTGACCGCCGGATGGAGACAAGACCTTGAGAGTCAAGTGGCTCACGCCCCGCGCGGGACACGGACCATCATTTGGTCGGGAAACAAGGCCAGAGTCTTCCTCTGCGCTAAAAACTACGACAATCTTTTTATGGAGAAGTCTACCGAAAACATTGTCGCGTGCGAGACGAGAATATTGATGTGCGACCTCGAGCGCGTGCATTCGGAAACCCCGCGTTCGATCGAAATTGTTTTCCACAGATTCTCTGTACATCTGAGGTGTAATTCCACGAGAATACGGGCTAGTTTCGCGGTCGAGTTTTCATCGTTGGATCCCACATATTACCACCTGACTTCACGTTGGAGATTGCTCGAAATTGAGGTCAGACAATGTTACTCCTATATTCTGCTCTCCACAGCGGATGCCTCAGCATTGGTGGAACCCTTCCAGCCGAACGTTTGGTGCCTTATCTTAGTCACCGCTTTCGCTGTCGCATTAACGTTGTCAATCATCGTCCGCAAATCGAGTATGGGAATTTTCTTCCAGTTGTTGAGGAGTACCCTTACAAATCATGAACTTGACTTCGCTCGGAAAAACTATCCCGGCACAATAATAGGTTGTGCGGCGTTGGCGTTCAGTTTCCTGATTGGCACCCTCTATTCGAACTGCATCATGTCCGCGTTCTTAGACCCGACCGTCGATGTGCCATCATCAACTCTATGGTTTCCCTGTCAATTCAACCCGATTTGTGAGAATCTCGATAATCTAGAGACTATTCTAGAGTACATGCCCGTTTGTAAGTTCCCTGAGCTTTTCATCACCACCGTCAAGCGACCCCTCCGTCGATTCCATCCGCCCAAAGACCAGAATCGCGAAACTTTCAATCTCATATCAGGGCTACAAATCGATTGGCGCGGGAAGTTCTACCAGATGATATTGGTGTCAATGCAGGAAAGTCGAATTCTGGATCGAATAATTCAGCATGGTGCATTCACACTGGAGCGGATCAAACTCGAAGAGATGGCGCGCTTCTCAAAGAGGCAAAGCTCATCAGAGTTCAGACAAATCTCACGGAGAGCGCAGGATAAGTATCAGCTGAAGACGATGCTGAGAACAGCAAATAAACTCGGTCGCAACTTCGTGACTTATGCAGCACAGCCAGGAAAATTCAACCTTGACAGCTTTTTGCTACTATTTCCCCTGTTTGAAGTTTGTCTCCGGATCATCGCCGTAGCTTCGTGCGTCGAGCTATGTTGGGCTCTGAAATCTCAGTTGTCTCGCACGTTTCTCCCAGAGAAGGTCCGTTCACTTGGGAGAAAATTGTGTCGCGTACCATTCTGTTCGCCGCCCTTGAAACCAAGTCTCGATTGTTTGAAGTTCGACTTCGGGATAGGAGGTGCCATCAAGAGCTGTTTCACGATCCGGCTATCTTTTTGTCTGCGTTCTCTATCCGTGATTGGAGCGTGGTGCTCAGTGTTTCGAGGTCCTAGGAGATTCCTTTGGTCTCGTCGATTCCGTGTTTCATTCGAGCGACGTTGAACTTAGCATGAGGAAGGTTTTTCGGCGGATCTTGGGTCTGCGTAAGCAGACGAGTTGGAAGTGCGCCCGTACATGAGATCATTAACAGCGACGAGTTCCCGACGGTCGAGGACATCCGTGAATTCCGCGGGAAAAACGCTTCGTAACTAGGGCTGTGCGTTCTATGGAATGCATGTTTTTATGCATATTTTGCGTTTTTATTAATATAGGGCAGTCATCGCCATTCTTTCGGGTGTGAGATCAGATTCTGACTCGACTTGGTGAACTCACGAATTTGAATCGACCTCGACCGATAAGTGAAAAGTATATAAAAATGAACTCTTTTGAAAAGACTCACGCGCATCCTCTACTCTGCTCCAGTGAACGACAGCTCTTCCTCGCATGGGTTCCGTGGCATAAGTTTCAAGTGGACCGCATTGAGCTCTGAAACACAGGCTTTCTTCCCCTGGTTCTCTTGGAAGCCTTGTCCCTGATGTCACTGCTTCGAGTACACCGTGTACTGCCGTGACCGATCGTGATGCACCGAAGCGTGAGAGATAACGAATTACGGGTCGAACTCATCATCAGTGCAAGGTGCAATTCTTAAAGTTCGCTGACATTCCGACAAGGATAACGGCCATTGAATAACTTGGTTTTCCGCTCGTGGGATTCCGTCAACTTGCAGAGAATCTGAGTTGACACTACGAACCTTCCCTGGAAACTTTCGGTCGAGTTTCGTGGAATTCTACATGGCGATGGACGACAATTCTAGTTTTTTAGCTTTGCCGTGCACGGTACCAATCTGGACGTGATGTTCATAGAGTTCGCTACAGTTGTCCCCTTTCGAGCGAAGGAGAGGTGACCTCGCCACGAAGCGATTTCGTGAGAGAATCGATCATAATTACTCTTCGAAAACTCGTAGACGAGTTTCACATTTGCTTGCAATCAGTTGATTCGTTGGCAAAAACGACACTTACGCCGGAATATTGCCGTGATCTCCATGTATATTTTTGGTTTCCTATTACAAGTTCTTATCAAGACTAGGGCTGTGAATATTTCGCGAATCCTATCTCGCATTCGGGAATTTTTTTAAAAAAGCCTGGGGAATATTCACAGACCTCTCCAAGATCATTTTGCAATAGTTGTCCGACAGCTGCCTTGCACAAAGCTTCACGACTTCGAGGTGCGTGTACACGGGGTGAAGGGAATCAATACTCGGGCACCGGCCTGAGTAATAGAGAGTGCCCTCATGTTAAAGTGGATTCAATATTTGCCAGATCACGGAACAGGAGGAATGAAAAAACTGAAGTTTGGACACATGCTCCACGTATGGACTCATTCTAGGTAGGAGGTGGAACATCCATGGCCATAAATGATCTACAACGTCAGTGTTGGTAGGAGTACACCGCACAGATAAGAAGAATAGCACAAGTTACCGCAACCGTTGCCCCTAGAAGCTTTACTTCTTCGATATTTTGGCGAGATCAGACTAGCGACAATCACGTGAGTATACGAAAGCACTCCAATTTGCGCTCCTTTTTCCATCGCGCAGTCAGGGCTACCCCATTCCAGCTTGAGCTTCAGAAAACGCTTCCGCATCGACGCATTCGAGTTCCGCTGCATGAATGACGAACTACCATCGCACTTTGACTCAGGTCTAGACAGAGACGCGATAATGTCAAAATCGCGACAGCCAAGTTCGATCGGAGACGCTCGAGTGCCGCAAATTGGATTGAAAATTTCGAAAGGAGTGAACGCGCTTCAAGATCACGACGAACGAAATTGAACTTCGAGTTACTTCATGCGAGATCTAATCAGAGATTGGTTTAAAACTTGTTCGAGCCAATCAAAAATCATAAAAGATTTGTATGATTGGAAAATCTCTTATCTAACTGTTGTGGAGAGAGGCTGTTAGAGGATGAAATACGTGCTTGGATTCAAATACCTAGCAAGCCTCTGCACCGACTGTGGGAGAAATTGTGGTTATTGCTGGACGTGGAGCGCGGTATGACCGTGAATCAATCTAGTCGTTTCCGGTCTCGCATGGAAACTTCGTGGACCCTAAAGGAACCGACGCTGTCGTTAACGAGCTCTCCCTATTCGAACCGTCCGTAAAACAAGAGCAGCAATAGCTTACCTACAGTCTAAGATATCCTACCTGCTGGCTTGACTGCCTCAACCTCCTCCTCCAAGCTCGCCGACAACCCACCTCCAAAAAGGAAGATCCCTCCCTCTCCGAAAAGAGATGCGGAGTGACACCGTTGGAGTTCGCGTAATCCGCGAATTGTCTATGTACATATATCGCGAGCGTGAGAGCTGGGCAGATATAGAACGATCGTCGTCCCTAGTAAATGAAAAAAATAGTGGAGAAATCTGAAGATGCATAATTTCGCTTTTGAGTGCGTTTTCTCACGATTTTTAGTGCATTAGTGCATGTATATTTTCAAATTTTTTAGTGCATGAAGATACGGGCCCTAGTCATGAGGCATGACGACATACTTTTCGCGGATTGACTTCACTCTTTGAGGACTCGACCACACTCCGTCAGCGTTTTTTCACCGCAAAGACCGTACCGAAATTCTTGAAGACCTTCTGGAACCTGTCCGTTTATTTTTCTTCGTTCCCCAAACCTGCCCATCAACAATCAGGCTCTCCGTCAATCAGAGCTTTTGCGTATTTTTGCGCACAAATGATGTCTTCGACGGTTAATTTTCATCATCCTTTCCAATTTCCATTTTTCGTTGATGATAACTTCGATTCCAAATGTCGAGCGTTTCGTCTATTGGGGACTGTCCGTTCATTAGAGATTGCCCGTTTGTTAGAGAGAATACGGTATTTGGAATCGACCGGATATCACCATCCTCAATATCTTCGAGCATTCTGTCAGCATTCTTTCTACGATCATCGGTTCCATGAACAGCTGTGAACATGAGGTATCACCGATAATATACGTCGACAATATACAACTGGAGGTACAATCAGCTCCTTGTGATAGTAAATCCACATTTCATCCTCTTTCGTTGCGGCTCTGTGGCGCTCAATGTCGGGGTCAGCGCCAATAGACCTTCAATTGCTTTGCAAGCTGTGTTGAGATAGATCACAGTTGCTGGTTGAGGTGATTGAGTTCTCCGATCAGATCAAAGCATCCCACAATCGCGTGGTCGAAGATCGTCACTGTTCAGATCAGATATAATAGCAATCTTCGATGGATTATTGGATCTCCAGATGCGTTGAGGGAGTTGAAGCGCCCTCGAAACTTCGGGGTTGCGGAACAGAGTCGGAGATCACATCAGAGTAATGGAAGTCGTGATCGATTCTCGCAACACGGGGTCGGGACCACTCGGACAAGACAAGCATTTCCCACATACGCGTCCGCTGCGCTCCAAACCCTGTTGCCTTCTCCATAGAAATCTAGATTCATTTTCAGGTTCCCGTGGCGTCCCTTGGTAGCGGAAAACGACTCCCGAAAGTGTTATTTCAGTTCGAGCGAAACGATGTTGCTCAGCAGCCGAGTCTGCTCCATTTACTTGTTCTTTTTGTGTTGTGCGATTGAACGCAGTGTGGATGCGAGATCGTGGCGTGGTTTCAAACCAGTGCTCGCCAAGCTCATGAAGGGAAAGCCGATTCTGATCGTGCTTTTCAAGTTCGAGCATGCGCTTGATTTCTACAAGAGCTACCCATCCCAACAAATAATGTCGAATCCGAAAGATAGGTTCTTCAAAATTTGTCCATACCCTCGGATGCTCGTTCTCAGTGGACTCTCAGTGGAGAAGTTTTCGAAGCTGTTCGTCGACCGTATTTCTCGTCTTTGCCCTCTCGGTACCCTCTACGTGATGCCCGACGATATCCAACTACACGCGTTCAACAGCCACAACCTGATGCCGTTCACAGCGCTGAAAGATCCCGCGCGACTAGGTCTCTTTTACGGAACTTCATTGAACCCCATAAATTGGCGACGATATACTGCACCGGAAATCCCGCCCACATGGAAGGATGAATACTTCAAGAAGCGAGCTACTGTCATCAACCTATACGCTACTTTGAGACAAATTTTCTACCATTTCGAGATCATCTTCCGCCTCCGCAACTACACCATGGGATCTGTTTTCGTTGAATTCCGTTACAATCCAGGCACACCGGTCATGTTCAACCTCTTCACTTTGCCGTCGAGCGGAACTGAAACGCCAATGGCCATCGCTGTGTACAAGCCGCAGAAAGCTGCGCGTATCGCGGATGGGTACTTCTCAGTTAATTCTCTGATTGTCACAATTTTGCTCAGCTTCGTCGTGGCCCTGTTCGTTCGTTATCATTCTTACGAGAGACGCTCTTTCCTATCCGCTGTTTCGTTGACTCTGGCCTCCCTGGTTGCCGGTGTGCCACTCTCCAATCTCAGAAGCGATCTCAGACTGCTGATGACGTTCGGTGTTTGGCTTTTCCTAAGTCAAATTTTCATCTCTATTCTCAAGGGAGACATGATAAAGAATGTCTCGCTCGGTCCGACAGACAAAGTCGTTGACTTCAAATTCTGCGAGCCTGATTTTCCGAATAAAACGATCGCTTTGGAGAACACCTTCAATGCCAAAGTTGACCGTACTCAAGCCGCGAAAAGGTTACTCCAGTATGACTATGCGTGCTTCTTCGATATTTTAGACCTGGAGCCTTTCCTCACCTACTTCGAGAAGGTTTATCCGAAAACCGAAGTGTATCACATCAAACACCAGGAGGAATCTAAAAAAGTTCTGATGGATTTTTATTGGTTGATGGATGAAGACCCTCTATACATGTTGGGGCGCATGTTCTTCCGAGTGCGTGTTTGTGCAGTGCGCGGATACCATTATTTCCAGAAACTCTTGGAGCCGGGGCTGTTCGAAGGAATCAAGTATCATCATTACAGATTGAATCGCACATCTCAATATCGTCTTCACAATATCGGATTCCTCTTCGACCCGTCGCCGGAATACAAGGCTCACTTGGCACTTTATAAGGAAATCGGAGGCTCCTACTCGACGGCAGACACCGTGGATTACCTCGGGTGGGTTGAATTCGCTGGAGGAGGATGGTTCCTTTCCACCATCTGTTTCATCTTCGAAAGGGCCTGGAAGGCGGCAAAAAATCATCCCGGAGATAACAGAGCAGTGCTCGGACGCCTGAGGAGCATCGGTCGGAAACTTCGTTGGTCTCGAGCCGAGAAAGTGTATCATCGTCATGAAATAACATTGGGCTTCGCTCAAATTAGAATGCGGTCTAGGAATCCCGATATCAAACATGTTGGCAACCGCTGGAATTCCAACGTTCAATCAAGAGTTCACGCGACATCGGTCGGATATCACGAGCGCGACACTTCATAAAGCGCTGTCTGTCGGAAGGAGAGTCTGTGTGCTCATCGTCTCCAAGTGGAAAGCGTGTTCAAGACTCGACACTCCTCAGAATTTCATTGATTTCCAAATGTCGTCCAGATTTTCTGGTGAGGGATCTTCACCCGCCGCCTCATCCACCAACGGTCTCCTCGGAGAATGAGCTGTTTTCATTGAGAAATCGAAAAACACACGCACTAGAAACTCCGTCAACGGGGGCAACTGAAGGAAGAAAAAGGTCATGAGCGGCTGTACCATGGATGCTACCACCAACGGTTTCAGCGGGAGTGTTGGCGGTCTTGATGCGGATTTCTCCAATGATCGCTTCAGGAGCGGGGAGCTGCGTTTTGTTCCGGCTGAAGGTTCGTGTTCTGAGTGCTATAGCTTTATATAATCTTTATTATACATCACTTTGATCTTTAGAGCTTTGAAGTTCAGGCATTTTCGAATACCATTATTCCTCCAGTTCTCATCAGGGAATTAGGAAAGGAAGCTCCCTGTCAGTGATGAGTGAGGGCTCTCGGGAGTTTTAGAAGGTGAAGTTTCGTGTCCAAGACGTTCAGGACAGTGTGCATGACATATCCGAGAGCCGCCTCCAATTCGATCTGAATGGTTCTCCACCTTCAGCTGGGGCGCGGGAAGATAGTGGGTAATGAAAGCAAATATTTGAGAAACATTGTGCTAGAGCAGTGGTTCCCAATTAGTGAGCCGCCGCGACCCACTATCTGTATGCATGTTCCTCCACGACCCACCATGCATGTGTAGGTAGATCGCTCAGCAAGTTTCTATCTACGATTGAAGGGCCATATACGGATGGTCGTAATTTGATTCTCTTCGAAATCAAGATGATCGTTAGAGAGTGTTAAGCTCGTCAGCCCGCACATTTTCAGTTTCCGGAGTTTTTCCTCTTCGTAATATTCCTCCACGGGAGCTCCCTGTCGAGGTCGCTCATTTGGCATTGTGGCGCACTAATCCTGACTATAGTGAAAACACAGGAGGTTTTGATGATTGCCGGACAGTGGCACACGAGAGCTGCCTGACAGCTCGGAGACGGAGCTACCGAGCTCCGAGAGTGGCTTGTTTCTTCCGACTGGGATCGGAGAAGCGGGGAGTGAAGCCTGCGGGGCAGGATTCACGAACTTTTAATGAATTCAAAGAATCGCGGGCGTGCACACCCGATTCACGGACAACTTGTGTTGATGCCCTTTTCTTTTCTAACTGTCTGCTATTACTGACTGTCTCTGTTGCTGCCGGGAATCGAACGTGCACGACGCCGAGCTGTCTGGCGGCTGCCTGACAGCTGATCGAGATCGCGCGCCGGAGAAGCCGACGGCGAGATGGTGACGTCATCGGCTCTAAGCCGAGAACGGATTCGACTGTCGTCGAGGCTGACTCCCTGCGCTTGTCCGGTTGATTTATTAAACGGAAAATGCTCTGCTCGAGCTTCTTTGATTTACCTGACGATTATATGACATACATAATAAATATGACGATTTCCTGGAAGTCACCGACTCTGTCATTCGATCACCCTTGGTGTATGTATGTGTATTGTGTCGGTGATTGTGAGATGAAACAAGGCTCTATGCGCTACGGCCATCCCGTACGTCACAGGCATGCTTCCCGAAAGAATTCTTGAAATGTTCTTTTTTTGTGAGATCAGAAGATACTCAGCAGTCCAAACAGCGGCCCCTGCCGATAAATATTCATCACGAAGTTATTTTTAACCAGTTTCCCGCAGTTTTCTCGAGAATTGAGAGAGTCGAATTGAGACGTTCTGGATCTGGGCTCTTCAATCCTCAGTTTCTCCATCAACCTCAGGCTCTTCCCTGTACTTTGGGGATACATGCTACTCCCGGCATACATTGTTGGAGATTGCTCCCCGACTCCGCGCGACCCACCCGTGATTTCTTCGCGACTCATTTGTGGGTCGCGACCCGCCTATTGGGAACCGCTGTGCTAGAGCGTTCCTGATAACGATCGTATTCGCGAAGAAGGCGAAAATCTGATGATTGCACTCTATCTTTTTTTCTTCAAATAAATTTCAGTCATTGTGAGAATGATTCTAATCGTTGAACTCCGCTCGGGCTACGCCCTGTCAGTAGTTCCGCTCTACGGATCGGGGGAAGTCTTCTCATCTCTTTTCTCTGTCTCGTATCGAGGAATTCCGAAAAACATATTACATATCGTCGAGAAAATCCAGACGGAGCACAGTGGAAAATTTCGACAAAATAGGATGACAGAATTACTTTGATGCTGTCACCGACTCCGGCTGAACACTTGAGCTGAGAAGAGCCCGCGGAAGAATATCCCTATGGATATTTTTCAGATTGAAGCAATTTCGAGACCGAAATCGGGCAGATTTCGGCTGTGGACGGTTCAAGATGAATCTCGCTGTAGAAAAGGCGCTGTGATCACTGCTGGTGGGCTAGCGAGGCTGTTGATGAAGCCGGAGAACCCAAGAGCAAAGTAGAAGCAATATGTACCCCTCTCCGCGATTCCCGACCGGCTCGAATGTTTTGAAAAACGAGACCCGACCAATCACTGGTATACAGTGGTTTTGTAACAAGTAAAGTGTGACCTATGTCGGGGTAAACCGAGGGCGTAGAACCCGAATCCGCGCTCAGAATTGCTCTAGACCTCGATTTTGGCGAGTTACAGCGATATTTCCATTTTTCGGAGTTTTTTCCCTATCGGACCCCCTTTTCCCCCCTTCTAGTTTGCCTAGAGTTCTGAAATTATGTGCGTATACTTCGATGGTAGGTCTATCTCCTGTAAAAATTTCATGCCAATCGGCCCACTGGTTGCTGAGTTATGAGTGATCAAAGTAAGATTTTACCCGAAAAACAACGAAGACCGTCTTCTTCTTTCTTCCCCCACGAGAAGACTACAGCCCGGAAATCCGTTTATCCCTCTGATATTGTAGAGGACCTTTCTACGAACATTTTAAGACCAAGTTGAGCCCAATCGGATGAGCCGTTCGGTTTTTATTCGTCAAAGAAGTGAAAATGTTAACTCTCGCGCACGAATGCGTTCATTCGTCTTGCTGATTTAGAGGCTGTTGCGCGGCATTGATTTCGTCTCTCGGCCAATGCGCCTGGAAAATTGGGGAAAACAACGAAGAAAGGCGGCAAAATTTCGTCTGCTGAATGTGAACGCAGCACATTTCGTTTCTGATTCGGAGTTGAACGGTCGCTCGCGATGGCTTCGTCGAGAATGTTCCAGTGCAAGCATTCCGCTGACTCGTTCTGCTATATCTGTGGACACTACTGTACAAAAGCGCAGAAACGCTCTATCACCGAAAACGTGAGGGAGTTGTATCACGCGTACTTCGGTTTTCACATCATTGAAAGTTCGTGGTCGCCGAATGTGGTGTGCAACAGTTGCGTAGCAGTTCTCTCGATGTGGTCGAAAAAGCAGCGGACGAGCATGCCTTTCGGAAGGCCGATGATATGGTGCGAACCGAGCAATCATCAGGATGATTGCTACTTCTGTGTAGCCAACGTTCGCGGCATTAAAGCAGCTTCGCGTCGAGACTGGAAGTACCCGGTGGTGCGTTCGGCAATGCTGCCACAGCCGCATTCTGCGGCGATTCCCGTACCGATCTATGGGGAAACCGCTCGAGTTGAAGACGTTCCGATGCCCTCGACTTCGGAAGAGATTTCGTCGGTTGATTCCGACGATCTGTTCGGATTTGAAGTTCGTAAGTTCGAGCAAGGGGAGCTCAACGATCTCATGAGGGATCTACGTCTTTCGAAGCAATCCGCAGAACTCTTGGCGTCGAGGTTGAAAGAGAGGAACATGCTAAGTCAAGGTACGATGAACTGAAGGCCAGGTGATGCGACGTGTACATTTTTAATCACGTGGTTGATTTTTGGATGAGTGGAATCTCGATGAATTTTTTTGTCGCCAAAAATGTCACCTCCTGTGAGAAATTCTCTATAGACTTGTGAACGATGGTCAAACAGAGTCTACTCATCCTGTTCATCAGTGGCCGAGAGTCACCGATGCCGATTTCAGAACTCAAACACTCGGAAATCACGAGTTCCAAGTTTTAGGTGTGAACGAGTATTTTTCGAATTTTCACTTCTTTGGCGAATAAAAACCGAACGGCTCATCCGATTGGGCTCAACTTGGTCTTAAAATGTTCGTAGAAAGGTCCTCTACAATATCAGAGGGTTAAACCGGATTTCCGGGCTGTAGTCTTCTCGTGGGGGAAGAAAGAAGAAGACGGTCTTCGTTGTTTTTCGGGTAAAATCTCACTTTGATCACTCATAACTCAGCAACCAGTGGGCCGATTGGCATGAAATTTTTACAGGAGATAGACCTACCATCGAAGTATACGCACATAAAATTNTACTTTGATCACTCATAACTCAGCAACCAGTGGGCCGATTGGCATGAAATTTTTACAGGAGATAGACCTACCATCGAAGTATACGCACATAAAATTTCAGAACTCTAGGCAAACTAGAAGGGGGGAAAAGGGGGTCCGATAGGGAAAAAAACTCCGAAAAATGGAAATATCGCTGTAACTCGCCAAAATCGAGGTCTAGAGCAATTCTGAGCGCGGATTCGGGTTCTACGCCCTCGGTTTACCCCGACATAGGTCTCACTTTTCTTGTTACACGACATTTTTTTTTTTTGTAGACCAGTGTTATCAGCCATTGTTGATAGCGATGTTTTTTCTTATCATTCCTCCGACTGTACGACAGCCATGAACTATCAACCCTTGCACGTCTTCGAACGGTCCATCGTGGAAATTTCGTCAAGGGAAGCACTAGTCAGAATATTCTTCGGAAACAAACCAACAGTTGTATAGTCAGAAGTCAGAATGTACTATTCGAGATGAACTTCATGAACCTCAGAATTCGAGATGTACCATCAGTGAATCTGACATCGCGAGTTGCCTGAGCTGAGTGCTCGTATCATATTTTAGTGAAGCAAATAGTCGAACGCCGGGCCATGCACTGACATGGATCTTTTTTCCACTCAATCACAGAATACACTGAGGTTTCCTCAAGATGAACTTCACGAAACCGATCGGAATCCGTCCTCTGTGATTACATTTCATCATAACGAGATTCGCTTGACATTAGTTCGTACGGCAGGCCCGCCAAAGAGGCAAGCAAAACTTGTTTGTTGTGTCAAGAAATTCGCTGTAACGGTGTTCGTTGTAACGAGAGCTTACTGTACAAGGATACATGATTCATGAGGTGAACCACGCGGCCAATAGCGCATGAGAATGAATCGAATAAGCTTACACGCAAGTTTGTGCACAGAAGCCAGGAGTCTGGGGCTTAGTCTAAGTAAGAGAAAAATGGCGGAGGAACGCTCGTAGATGGTATTTCGCATGATTCGTCAATTTCCGGGGGGACACTTGTGGGCAGTGTTCTTTCGTGAAGTTGGTCAATTTTCGACAAGATTTCGCCTCTTTGACGACTCTCCAGAAACCACGTGGCTATTTGTTGTACTTTGCGTGGCCCCGTGTGAATAGAAAAGAATTCCTCGAGTCTCGAGATTGGCATTTTGTGAACGTCAAGTTTTGTTGCTGCACCCTGTGGATTGCGAACGTGTACCCAGGAGAGCAGTCTGCCCTGAGACTCTTGGTGAAGCTTTCCGACTCCTACATTTCAATGTCGGTCGAACATCGTAAAATGAAGCGCAGTGGAGCCGTACAATGGAACAATGGTCTAATTGAGGTCATGTGTTAGGCTATCGAAATCCTACCAAGATTTCATATTATTCATGGAGCGGTAGCCACGGATCTTTCGGGCTAGAGAGGGCACCAGATAGTCAGCCATTTCAAAAGCACGCACGCCCTATCAGCCGCAGTCCACTAATTCGAATCTGCGCGACGCTCTCATTTTTGCGGTAAGCAAGATCGTATGTTTCACTGAGATGCATCGCTTGTCACAGTGCAAAGAAGTCCAGTCCGTTCCCACAAAGCACACTCATTGACATTGACGAATAAGTAATTAGCGGATCGTCGATTTGAGTCATTAAGAAAAAGGAACAAGGTCGAGTCTCTTCGCGAGACTCCACGTCTACCGGAAGAACTTTCACTCGGTCCACGTAGTTGGGAATGGGAAATCGCGAGAATCCTAAGCAAGTCATCTCGAGGCGAATTATCTCTCCCAAAACGAAGTGAAGAAACCCTGCTTTAAGGGTCGCTCTCATCTCGAAACCGCGGACGTGACGCAAGAGATCTCGGAACAAACATTCCGGTTGTGATAATTAGTGTCAGTCAACAGGGACGGCAGCGGTGTGTGAGATCAACTGAGTTGCGATGAGCAACATGTCTCATGAACCGCAGAAGTTCAGCCGTGAAGATTCGAAGATCTGAACAAGACAAATGTAGGTAGTTTGGTATGGGAGCATGCCCGAATCTCTAGCCAGTCGGAACTCGTCGTTGCCAGTCGGAACCATGGCGTTCAACCAGTTTCGAATCTATAGGCTCGCCCATAAACGGAATCCTCCGTTAAAAAGTGTATCGGAAAGTGGAAAGTGCCGTCATCGGGTAGATACGCAACTTTCACCATCACAGTTTTTTCCGACGCGTTGTTCCCGAGTTACGGGCTGATCTCTGGCGGATGTGTGAGTCAGGAATTTGGAACTTTCGGGCTTTTGTTGTTGAAGGGTTCCTCTATCGAATGCCACCAGAATCGTCGCTTCCACTAAATCTGCTCGCAAAATCCTGCGGGAAGAGCTAGAAACAAAAATGAAACGGGAAATTGTAGCTGAAAGAACCAGCTTTCGGATAAAAATAAAAGTTTCCGGAATCGATCCGAATTATGAACAAAAGAAAATGAGCGAAAGAAATTCCCGACCCAAATTGGCCAGGCAGTATGGGATGGACGCACCCGAACGAGAGCACAGAGGACAAGAAAAGCAACGAATTTTCGGGAGCAAATACTGAATTCACGAAAAATTGAGGACTGATCGCTATCACTTTCGTTATATTCGCACACATTCTATAACCATTCGAAAATTCGTGTCCCTCTTTCTGGTGCGCGCTTTCTTTTTGGCGCTGACGCTTCTGTTGAGCGACGACAGCTTCGTTATCCTTTCCATGGCCTCTCAAGTCTCCTTTCCACAATAACCGCTCTGTGCGTCGGCGCCGGCGCAGTTGCGTCTGTGGTGGTCCTGTGGTGGGGAGAAAAGTTTGAGCTGGCGCCGACTCCGGAATCAATTCAATGGCATCACTATCATCAGCGATCTCGTACGGAGCTCTCGAGGTGGGCTCTCATCTTCGGCTGGAAGTGGATCAGTTTTCGTGGAAAATGTTGATTGTTTTTATCCGAACGTTTGCCCCATTGGCTACAACCACGGGGCCACTGGAGCAGCTGTGCGGATCTACTATACATGAGATAACTTCGCACTTTCGTAGAAATCAATCGGAACAACCCGTTGACATTCGAATGACGCCCTAAATGAACTGTTCTGAGTCGTGATTGCTTGATTACATTGCGTGTGGAATGATTTTTGATCCGTCGTGTGTTGTATGAGGGTTGACTCACTCGTGTGAGCGATATCTGTGAGTGGCCAACCACCTGAAAACGTTTCTTTTTGCGACTCCGAAAGGTTTCAAAACGTTCAAGCCGGGAAATGAGCTGATAATGAGCGCCAGCTGTTAGAAATGTCACTGACCAGAGAATCGTGCTCCGTTCCAGGAAATGCTCCGAGGTGCTTCAAGTGTGACGGATCCAGTTTTACAGGTTGTGGTGAGTGAATCATTGATTTTATTGAACCAACTTTTTCGAGACCTCTTCTGCGTGTTTTGAAAGCTCCGGCGATAACGATCTGAATCGTTTGAATCGTTCACAGGAATCAAAGAGAATCAGAGACGGTCGTTTAAGAGTGAAACTCTGGGATGCGGTGGAGCAGTATGATTGTCAGTAAGCTTATCAAGTGCCGCTCTTCAAATTTCTACTCCCTACTCGAGCTCCTTTCCCGAATGTCGAACTACTTTCAGATTGCATGATATCGAAGCAAGCCTCGGAAGAAATCGGCAACCATGTGGAGCCGAATTGTTTGGTAAAAATTAGAAATTTCAACCTCTACGAAGCTGACGACAAGTGAGTATCATTACTTCGAGTATTGTTTCGCGATTGGTCGACTTCCCGCTCGATTTTGTCGTTTCGTCCACTAGATTTTTTCTGCTTTAGAGAGAAACTGAAGTCCCTCTTGTTCCAAAACCTCGAAGGATCGTTATCGCTGTTACGGAGTGCAGAGTTTCTGCGTCGGCTAGCGAGGTAGGAAGCGATCTCGTGAGACTGATTCGAACTCCAAAAAGAGGTAACACAGCGGACTCCATGAGAGGGTATTTGATGTCCTTGTTTTCCGGAGAGGAGAAGACTGATAACTTCAATTTACCCTGCAGGGGCCACGAGCGCGATGCAGTCTCCCAACACGACACCCACGAAAAGACCTCGCCCAACACAGCAAGCCAGCTCTCCAGCGACATCATGCGTCAGACTCATAGATTCACTGGTGCCGCACCAGAGTCGATGCTTCATTCGAGCTCGCGTCTCGAACAAATCTGAAATAATTTCTTGGCGGAACGAGAACGGAGGAGGCACGCTATTCTCTTTCGAGGTTTTCGATCGGAGCGGCGAAATAACGATTAAGGCATTCAATCTTCAATGTGAGAAATACTACCACGTGATCGAGAGAGGAAAAGTTTATTTCTTTCATGGATTCCAATGCAGTCCCGTTAAGAAAAAATGGAAAACAAACGACCACCTTTACTCACTGACATTGGGGATGTTCTCCTCCGTGGAACTCTGTGTCGAACCATGTGATGATATTCCGAATGTTACTTACAATTTTGTTCCCATATCTGAAATCGAGAGTGTCTGCGCCGACTAAAATGTCGACATCTGCGCCATCATGAGCAGCGTTGGTGCAACTGAGACACTCAATCGAAAATCGGATGGCAAACCACTGTCGAAGCGCGACGTCTACATAGTTGATGATTCGAGAAAGATGCTCAAGCTTACAGTGTGGCATGGAGCTACCAACAGAGTCAATCGAATAGACAATCCTGTCCTTCTGATCCAGAGGGCTGAAGTTCAAAATTACAATGGACGAGTCAGTGTCTCCACAAAGTGCGCGATCGAAATCAACCCCGACATGCACATCGCTAGAAGGCTCGAAGCTTGGTGGGCAAACGGAGGAAGTGACGAAGATTTCGAAGTCGTCGGATCTCTGGACGAAACTTTCAATCTCGACCAAGAATATGTGGATTTCTTCGTCATGTCAAAAATCAGCAAAAACTTTCAAATGTTTTCCGGGAAGCCCCTGTATCTCTGGAATCGTGCGACGATCACGTGCTTCAACAGAGAAATGTCGGCTTACAAGGGGTGCCTTGACGACCACTGTTCGAAGAAAGTGCAAGAGCAGAGTGACGGTGGTTACTTTTGTGAGAAATGCTCAACGTACTCCCAACATTTCGAATGGAGATTCCTGCTGGACATGACTCTCTCCGATGCGACCGGAGAGCTTCGATGCAGAGCGTTCAATCAGGTGAGTGATCTGGAGAAGATATACTCTCCTCTCTCGTTTCCATGCGGACCCATCATTTCTATATCGTCTCTCTCCCCCCTCTCTCTCTCTCTCTCTCTCGGTTGACGACGCTCTTCAGGAAATTATCTTCTTCATGGCGGAATTCTTTGCAGGAAGCTGAACGAATTTTGGGAGTAACTGCTAGAACCTTCGGCGATTACATCGAGAAGGACATCGACGAAATGGACCGAGTGCTTTCCGCGGCTACGTTCAAGACATTCCATTTCAGATTCCGCGGTCAAGAAAGCTCTTACCGGGTGAGTGTCTTCAGGAAGTTGCGCGTTTTACCATCTGGCTTCATGCGGGAAGGCGCCCCTTGTCATTTTATCTTTTGATGATGGAATTTGAATTTGATGTCTCCGTCCCAGGGAAGCAGATTCCAGTTCACCGTTGCGGAAGTCGTCGAAGTCACACACGTTGAAGACTGTCGTCATTTTATCGACGACGTTGAACTCCTGGAGGAATTCCTATGAAGACCCTACGTTTAATCGATGAGTCGACGAGAGTTGTTTCTCGCCGGGAAGATTTTCAATGGGAACGCTCTACGACCGATCATGGGATCTGAATTCGTGGTGGTGAGATCCTTGTGACGAAGATGTAAATAAAATTTGGTGTTCAATGGAAAAGAGAAAATGGATTTCCGGGGTCGAGCTCTCTGGCTGGCGCTCGAGGGTCCCGATTGCAACGATTGGACGTATACGAAATGTAGTTGTGAGAATATGGTCTCGAAACGAGTTCCATGACCTCTCGATCGGATGGAATGGAATAATCGTTGTGCAATACTTCATTGTAACAAGTTATTCCTGTATTTAGTATGTCTCATTCATCGGAGGTCTGCTGACGAAACCAGAGGAGACGAAACTCTTCTGGCTCGCTGCTATTGGTGAACTCCTGGAAGTAGAAAATTGTGAAGCATGCTCGTTTTTCGGGTGCTATATAATTAGAGCACATTTAAAGTAGAGCGCAGGCCGAACTAGAGCACACGTAAGACCAGAGCGCAAGTCGAACTAGAGCGCAGGTGTAAAAAGAGCGCAGAAATAACTTAGGCGCACATCGAACAAGAGCCCAAGTCTGTTTAAAGCGCAGCCTTCTAGTGTGCATCTGATAAGAGCGCCGAACTATGAAGAGCGCAATGTTGTTCGGACTACGAGTTTGTTCGGAAACGCGCGGGAAAAGAATAGAATTTTTTTTTTTTTTTCTTCTTCGCATGGAAAATTTTCTTAAGACGAACGTCTTCGTTACGAGAACGAATAACCTTAAAACCTCGCAGGGGGAAAAACCGGTCAGTCAAGGAACCTTCACATTAGACCCTACCAGGGAAAAATGTTTGCAGGCCGTCGTGGACTAGCTTCACACTTCGTCCGGATGTTCTTTGATGATTCGCGTATCCGAGCCGCACAATTGCGCTTCTTCCGATGCTGGACTCCGATCATTCCAGAATGCTATATTTTTGACATTTGGGGCAACTAGTCACAACCGGGAATCAATTTGACGGTGCCCTCAGGTCCTCGTGCGTGCAAACGAGTCGTCTTGTCCCTCAAGCAACGCACAGCATGGCTTAACATGATAGATATCCTTCTTGCTACCAAATGCGCTCTTCATAGGTCGGCGCTCTGATCAGATGCGCTTTAGGAGCCTGCGCTTTGATCAGCTGCGCGCTATGAACCTGCGCTCGAATACGACGTGCGCTCTATTTCGATTGCGCTCGAGGTTGATCGGCGCTCTTGTTACACCTGCGCTCTACTTCGAGTGCGCTCTTGTTCAAAGTGCGCTCTTGTTCCACGTGCGCTCTATTCAGAATGCGCTCTAATTAACGACCACCGTTTTTCGCGAAGGAACAAGTTCCGAAATTTTCGTGCGGTGTTTCAATCGAAGACCTCCTACAGACTCCTCGGATCATATTTCTGTATTTGCATCTCTGGATTTTCGAGTCCTGCGGTTTCGGTTTTCGCATTTTCGGTACATCATTCCTGACTTGAATTCCGACCTCGTGTTATCAGCGTGGCCTCGACTTCTCTTGAGACTCGAGATTGAGGACGGCAAAAGGGCAATATGTGGCCTTTCGGTCCCCTTCTAGGAAAGAAGGAATCGAAATCTCAGATGCGTTTTCCAGCCAGGATTTTTCCAGAGCGGTGGTGAGGAGAATTCGAAGCACAGCTCCGGGAGATGAAATGACCCGGTGGCGGTCAGCTGGGCGACGTTCGCGTCTCAGCGTCTCGTGTGATTCCGTGCGCAATATGTTCCCGTTGCACGGCATTGGCAGCAGTGGTCGCCAAAACATTTCGTTCCGCAAAATTTGCTGGTTCTTCTCCGATTCGTGCACAGGAGCTGCGAAATAGTTTCTTAAGATGGCATCGAATTTCGCGACGATGCTGACTTTTGGAGCCTTGGAGGTAAATGTGAATCTGGGGAAGGAGCCGCGCTTGATTGGCTCGTTGATTATGTGAGTATTCCACGGGCATCCGTGTTCATCAGTGGTAGATTGATTGATTTATTCTTTCCTCCTCTTTAGAAGATGCAAAAAGGTGTTGACGTCGGAAGTCCAGTTCTTCAAGTGGCGGTGAGTCCAGATGAACGAAAATTACGCTGATGAAATCGCTATGATATCCTCAAGCTTGGACTGCCGTCGTCAATATAACAGAGGAATCATTCGAAGCATTTACCGTCCGATTGCCGAAATGATTTCCAGACTTTTCGGCAGTAGTATTGCACGTGATATCGATTGAGATTTCATCCACGGTGCTTGATAGTCCAAATCAAAGCGAGAATTCCTGGAATCATGCGTCAATTCCTTCCCTAGGATCTGAAACCTGTGAAAGACTCCCGATTGAGAGCGTATCTGTGGGACGGTGTCGACCAATTCAACTGTGAGTATCTTCCATGCCCCAATCGGAGCATGTGGTACTTCGACGACATTCTCAAGATCTGGAACAGGTTCTTCTATTCAAATATTCCAGATGGTATGATCTCGTCGCAAGCCATCCCTCCAATCAAAGAAAAATTGAAACCGTACTGTCTGATTAAAGTGAATTCATTCAGTTTGACGGTTACGAAGGAGAAGTGAGTTCGCCTACGCCTACGGTTCCGCGGAGCCGACGTGTGAAGAAACGCCGCTATCTTGCGGATTCACAATAAACAGTCCTGTCGAGGGCAAGCACGGAGAGCTGATAGTTGACATCATTTAATTCTCATCTTTGCAGGCCTATAATCATTCTAATGGAATGCGAAGTTGTCGCCACGGCAGAGGAGGTCGGAGACGTTCTGATCAAAGTCGACGAAAGTCAGAAGAAGGGTAAAGTTCATTGAGCGAGCAACTGCTCGGGGATTTCGTACCTGAATCGATTGCTAGGCTTTCGAATCCATGATGGGCTCGTTTCCAACGCATCGATCTTAGCTCTTCCATGAAGTCGCCTGACGCTCTCTGATTATTCCAGCCGCAGCGAGCCTCACGAACGATGCAAAAGCTTTGGATGCAAAACTATCGACGCCCAGGAGAGAACCTCGTGCTATGTCACAACAAGGTAGTCCCTCTACGAGAGCGAACCTTTTCCCCATATCGGCGGTGAATCCATTCCAGAACAGATGCACCATCCGTGGTCGCGTGACGACCAAGGGGGAAATAAAAACCTGGGAAAAGGCGACTGGAAAAGGCAAGCTGTTCTCGTTCGAAATACTTGACGACAGCGGCGAGATCCGCGTGACAGCTTTCAACGAGCAGTGCGATAAGTTCTACGACTACGTTCAAGTCAAGAAAGTCTACTACTTGAGTGGTTTCCAATGCAAGGCTGCCAACAAACAGTTTCGAACGACCAACAACGAGTACGAGCTCACTCTCGGAAAGTTCTCGAGTGTGGAGCTCTGTACCGAAACGTGCGACGATCTCCCAGAGCAAATTTACTCGTTCGTGGCGATTTCTGACATCGAGAGTCTGCCCGCCGATCAAATGATTGATGTTTGCGCGATCTTAAAGGGTGTCAATGAGCCTCAAACATTCAATCGGAAATCTGATGGAAAACCACTGACGAAACGCGATGCCTATCTCGTTGACGACTCGAAAAAGATGGTAACGTTGACTCTCTGGAACGAAGCAATCAGCAAAATTGATCGAATCGACCATCCTGTTCTGCTGATCTCGAAAGCGCGAATTACTAACTTCAACGGCGGGCTGAGCATCGCAACGAGCATGGGGTCATCGATTGAGATCGATCCTGACATCGATCGTGCCAAGGAGCTCAAGACTTGGTGGACGAAGGATGGCGAGAGCGGAGAGTTCGAATCCATCCGAGGCTCTGGTGGAGCTTCTGACGCGATTCAGGAGTACGTTGACTTCGATATGATGAGCAAACGTGGGGAGCACCTTTCCGGAGTCGCCGATAAACCTCTCTACGCCTGGAATCGGGCCACCATTACGATGTTCAACAAAGAAAACTCAATGTACAAGGCGTGTCCCAACGAGAATTGCATGAAAAAAGTTCAGGACCAAGGCGACGGGAACTATTCGTGTGAAAAATGTGCGACCTCCGGACCAAATTTCAAGTGGAGACTCATTCTGAAGATGGCAGTCGCGGATCCAACGAAGCAGTTGTGGTGCACCGCGTTTAACGAGGTCAGAACGAGCATTTTCCACAACAGCATTGTGTTCATTCCGTTGAATTTCTTGTTGAAAGCTGTTTACGTACATTCCCGAAACTTTGTAGAAAGCTGAAGAACTCCTTGGTGTGACCGCCGCAACTCTTGGAGACTACTCCGAAAACAACCCCGACGAGATGGACAAGATATTCGCAGCCTCCATGTTCAAGCATTTCCACTTCAGGTTTCGTGGTCGAATGGAGGTATACCAGGTCAGAGTTATTCTCGAAATTTCTTTCTTTACTTTACTGGATTCTTCCCCATTCTTTCTCGATTCTTTCTCGTGATAGAGGGATTTCCCGTAGTTATCTGAAAAATGTATTCCAATCCAGGACGAGCGCCGCTTCCAAACAGCTGTGGTGGACGTCAAAGAAAAGACGCCAGCTGACGACGCCCGGTACTTGATCAACGACATTGCTGCATTAGCCAAGTTCCTGTGAAGAGCTTAGATTCAACAATCGGGAGGCCTGAATTAACTTTGCAAGGGACTCTGCGCATTCGGCCATTGAAATTTTAAAGAAGAAGGAGATCTGAATGATTAATTAAACTGCTCTCATTCAATCATTCGTTACTCAAATCTACCGGAGTCTGCAGATTATGCGCCTCAATGATGACTCCATGTTTATAACAACAAGTTCGGGTTTCGTGGATATTACGCCGACATTCTACCGTCTTGAAAGGCTTCTCTCTGTATGTACATATTTAAATGGAGATGGTTAGGTCTAATCAGGAAATTGCAGCGACCTGAGATGACGAAGAGAGAATTCCGAATAAAGTTAGCTTCGAATTATTTCGCTCGTGGCTCCACTCTGTATTCTCGCCGAATTCGGTTTTTTGAGCTGTTGATAGAGAGAGCTTTCTTTCATCGATTTGAGGCTTCGGAATTATTTGAACCACTGCGGGAAACGAAATATGAATTCTTATTTTGATCGTTCGGTATTTTTTGAAGCTGGAAACCGGGTTTTGGATCATATTTCAGTTTGATATTTTTCGGAACGACGACCTAACGATCCGCCGAATGCAGCTGAGCACTGGTCAAATCGACTGCGAGTCACTTGTCCTCGGGTTTATCTGGTAATGAAGCGTCGCGGACTTACAATCGAAGACTGGTGCGAGTAATGCATGACCATGATACCCTCATCCCCATCACCGATAATAATTCACTCCTACTTGCATGTGGGCGAGTTTCAGGCCTCGCGCCGAGAGATCATTTGTCTTCGATGTCAACTTGTCAACGCTCTCAATGGAACAAATCATTGACCGTCGGATTCGCAGCGATTCAGATACATCGCATAGGAACTAGAGATCATATCCGTAATCACGGGTTTCAGAATTGGTAGTCCTTCTGACAGCGCGTTGAGGGAAAGAGGAAAAATATCCGACTGAAGTTGTAGTTGACTCTTCATTGAACCTCTTCGCTCTCCTCTTCTACCTTGCACTGCTGTTGAGATACGCAAATATAGCCTCCCGAATACCGTTATCCGTAATTGCGGATTTGATGTCTACTGGAAGCTGATCTCCTGCCTTGGATCGAATTTTGAATTTCAAATCAACGCGGGATGATAGCTTGTGGTACGGGTAGCAGACGACACCGCTCGTCACAAAGTGCCACGCGGATGGGATTCGAAAATGAAGTCAGTCTGGGAAGGATTCGTCTCGCTCGGAACCCGATTCGGGAATCGAAACACCGCGAAGAAAGCGCCCCGCGAGGACTCCTATATCCCAGGATGAAGAATAGGAACTCTGATCGAATGGATGCCAAGGCCCTCCGTTATGAGAAAAGTGAAGGGGGCGCTGCGATCGGGGTGTTGTTTTGTTCTGGTGTTCTCTCTTAAATGCACAGAACAACAGCTCCACTGAGTTTTATTTTGTTTCGGCGGCAGTTAGGCAGGCTGGGAAACTTTCCCTTCTTATGAGACCACAGATCTGAATGATTGCTCAATAATCGAAAAGTCTTCCTTACCCGTGTCTCCGAGTCGACGGAGCTTACCTATCGCGAAGAAAAACGGTGAGGTGACGGAAAGACCAGCCGTTAGTGTTTACAGCACAGAATGATGTCGGCAGCAGAACCGGTGAGTGGAGTTCTCTCAGAGAATGCCGACGACTCTCAGGACTCCTCGTCTAGGCGCAAAACCAGAACCGCCAACAAGAAAAGACGTCTGGTGAGTGAAACAAATGCGATGGGATTCATTTCTGTGTTATGTATCATTCGGTGGAGAATGCGGGTGTCTGCTGTCCTGGTCTCGAGCTCTTGCTCTCAGAGCGGCAACAAGTGATGGTGGTCGAGGAGCTTGCCATCGATGAACTCGCTCTACGGATAGAAATAGTTGAAGGGCGAAACAACTGTGATGTAAAGGAAAACAAGTAGGAAACCATTCTGCGCGAAATTTGTCTGTTTCCTGAAACTCGAGATCATTTCTGGTCAGCGAAGTTGTGTAGCAATCAACCGGTGGTTCTCGGATCTAAGCTCATTGATTGGAGCTTATGTTTTCCGAGGGTGATCCATCGAAATTTATGGAACGATGGATAAAACATATTTGAATGTTATGTATCAGATGGTGAGAAGTGGAGAGCGGCGTCGCGACGTTCCCTCATCCATTTCATTTCAGTATCATTTCGTTTGATTCGTTGAGCGTCGAGGAGAAATTCCCTGCAATGATCAATGAAACCGTTTTTCGTTCCCTCGCAGGGAGAAGGAGACTCGCCCGAGGAGCGCAGGACCATCAACAATAATGCCTCAGCGACCGTTGCAACGGGCAACGCAGCCACGGCTGGAGGGGGCGGCGGTGGTGGCGAAATGGAAGAAATAGACAGCGATCAAGACGAACCAACGGGACTTGAGGGAGCTGCGTTCCAGAGTCGCCTCCCGTACGATAAGATGACTGCCCAAGAGGGAGCGGGTGAGTTTCTTTCTGGTGCCGATTCCAAGCTTCATCCTCGCCGGATAACTGCTGTTGTGGAATTCAGCCCCGTCGATCCAGGTGAAGACAAGCGCAGGCCACCGCTGTTTAGATCGAGAAAAAATTTTGGAACTTTCTTCTGACATTCTAGGTTTCACTGACGTGGCGAGCGCCGGACCGGAAACCTTGAAAGTTTTCCTCCACATTAGGAATCGGTTACTTCAGATATGGCTCGAAAACCCAAGACAGGAACTGACGTGTGAGTCTGATGGAAATGGATTCAAGTCTCTGATTCGGAATGGAATGTTATGTAAAACTTCTTATAATTTGAGAAATTTCTTTCTCCAGACGATAACGCACTCCAGCGCATCGAAGTTCCGTTCAATTCCGATTGGGGACTGGTTAGAAGAGTCCACTCTTATCTGGAGAGACAAGGACTTATAAATTTCGGTGTTTTCGAGAGGCTTCGACCCGTGCCGGAGAAGAAAAACGGGAAAGTCATCGTCATCGGAGCCGGGATTTCAGGCCTCATCGCTGCGCAACAGTTGCAGCAATTCGGGATGGAGGTCAGTTTGGATGGAATAGTTTCAGTTTTGCGGAGACTTCGTTCCTGGGCAGCCTAATGCTAATAACCTGTTTTGATCTGTTTGTAGGTTTTGGTGTTAGAAGCTCGGGACCGTGTCGGAGGTCGAATCGCAACTTTCCGCAAAGCCAACTATATTGCCGATTTGGGAGCCATGGTAGTCACTGGATTGGGGGGAAATCCGTTGACTATACTGTCGAAGCAGATTCATATGGAGCTTCATAAAATCAAGCAAAAGTGTCCCCTATTCGAAAGTAAAGGCTCTACTGTAGAAAAAGAAAAGGACGAAATGGTTGAGAGAGAGTTCAACCGCCTTCTGGAAGCCACCAGCTATCTTTCCCACAACGTAGGCTTCAATGAAGTGGAAGGTCAGTATGCAAGGCCTCGACACCGGCGGAGCGGACGAGAGTTTGTTCCAATCCACGATAAGATAAGGCGCTACTGATTCAAGTTTTTCCAGGTAAACCAGTTTCTCTGGGAAACACCTTGGAGTGGGTGATCAAGCTGCAAGAGAAACACATCAAGGACAAGCAAATAGAGCATCATAAAGCAATAATATCGTTACAAGAAAAGTTGAAAAAGAATCAGCAGGAGATGATTCGGCTTCGAGAGGATATCAAGCAAGCGAACAAACAACTAAAGGATAAGAAAGCTGCGGACGACGTTAAAGAATTCGACCTGCGCTCCAAAACATATGATCTCAATAACTTTTGCCAGGTAAAACCTCATCTGTTCCCCCTCAGAACTGGAACGAGACTTCGAGCAAATGTTGTGGCTACGGTTCGAGTTCCCGAATTTCGAATCCCCTCGACATCTTTGATTTCCATACGTACTCAAATTATGTTTTCTAGGAGTGGGATGATCTTGCCGAACAGCAGAGGGAACTGGAGGATAAACTCATGGAGCTAGAAAACACACCACCTTCTGATGTTTACCTTTCTTCGGGGGACAGGAGAGTTTTGGATTGGCACTTCGCCAACCTGGAGTTCGCGAACGCGACTCCTCTGAACAATCTCTCCCTTCGCCATTGGGACCAAGATGATGACTTTGGATTCTCCGGATCTCATCTAACAGTTAGAAACGGGTGAGGCTCACGATTATGTTGCTTGAGTTGATGAGCTCTCTTTTCTAAGAAGTGTTGCGGTTTTCTGAATCAATACTTCTATTTCCAGTTACTCTTGCGTTCCCATGGCCTTGGCGGAAGGACTGGACATCAAAAGATCCCATACTGTGAGACAGATCGAGATTTCGCCGACTGGCGTCGTGGTGACTACGGCCACGCCGAAAGGCAACACGAATCTTCAGACGTTCAAGGCGGACGCTGTGTTGTGTACGCTTCCCTTGGGCGTACTCAAGGAAAGCATTCAGCCCACAGTCAACTCCCAGAATGCGGTCCATTTCATGCCACCTCTTCCCGATTGGAAAGTCGCATCCATACAACGCCTTGGCTTCGGAAACTTGAACAAGGTTGTGCTGTGCTTCGACAGATTCTTTTGGGACCCGACAGCTAATCTGTTCGGTCATGTTGGTTCAACTACCGGCAGTCGTGGAGAGCTCTTTTTGTTCTGGAGTTTGTACAAAGCACCAGTTCTGCTGGCTCTGGTCGCCGGTGAAGCCGCGACAATCATGGAGAATGTTAGCGATGACGTCATCATAGGACGCTGCATTGCAGTTCTAAAAGGTGATTTTTCTTTCTAAAACATTTGAGACGGATCGTTCGGCAGCTGGAGAATTCGTTGTCTCCCCAGTTCGAAGTTTGATGAGTCGAGACTGTTCGGAAAACTAATGCAGATGAGCTTTCAGGAATTTTCGGAAATTCTTTGGTACCTCAACCGAAGGAAACCGTTGTCACCCGCTGGAATGCAGATCCTTGCTCTAGAGGAAGCTACTCGTACGTTGCGACGGGAGCATCTGGAAACGACTATGATCTGCTTGCTGCTCCGGTTACGCCTCAGGTCGGTTTGAAATCTGCTGAACATATTGACGGTTCTTCCGAATTCAGAAGTAATGAGATCTCGCATCGAGGGCCGTCCGTGCTGTAACATTTCGTTCTTTCGGTTCCAGGTGACAAACAATCAACCTCAGGCGCCAGCGCGTTTATTCTTCGCCGGCGAGCACACCATCAGGAACTACCCTGCGACAGTGCATGGTGCACTTCTCTCAGGTCTTCGGGAAGCTGGACGGATTGCGGACCAGTTTCTCGGAGCACCTTACGTCCCGAGCTCATGAAAGAAAAAAAATCTTTGGGTCGTTCGATTGGCGGGAGTAACTCCGAAACTTTTCTTTCTTTGAAACTTCTTGTATCCCAATGCGAAGCCTCACATAAGATGACTTCGTCTACACCTTAGGTCTGGTGTTGGGTTATGGGCCCCCGATAACGAAAACGAACACGGATGCCTACGACATCAGTTGATCGGACATCTTTTCAATGATACGCTCTCTTGACTTCTCATGACTTTGACCACCAGGGCCCTGACGACCGATCTATGGCTGCTTTTTGAAAATAGACCCACACAAACTTGGTTCAATCAGCGAGGAGACAGCAACTGAAGCGTTAACACTTGTATCATAAAAATTGCCGAGAAAAATTGTATATCCTCGAAACCGAATAAATCCCCACTGGACGTTCGTCCGTTGTAACCGTAGTCCGCCTGTTGATCCCTAAAATCCCCGGACACTTCCTCGAAATCGTCACTTAGTTTCCACGTTGAATTTTTCTCCCTGAAAATATGAGATCATCGCAAGAGATGTCCCGACCCTTTTTCTAACTCTACGACATCCCGACGACTTTTCTGAACGACATCTGAGACCTCGACGTCTCTTTCTATCAGATTCTGCGTCATTCTTGTTCCAAGGCTTCTGTCAGACTCCCTTAGCACGAAATATTCGCGATCGAAAGGTCGAAAACTTGCAGCGTTTCGGCGGATTTCTGTTTCGGCTGTGTACTGTCTTTCTCGAAGAAAGTTCACGATAAATCAACGAAGAAACAGGGGTATCTACATCATCAAGGGTTTATAACCGTAAATTTATTATTTACAATGTATTTGAATCTTTTCCAGTTCCCCAAGTCTACTGTTTCGCTTAGATCCTAACTCTAAAGGGCCATCTTCCTTCCCTCAATACTTATGGCGACTGATCTCTGTCCCTGGGAGGTTCGTTTGCGTTCTTGGAACGCTCGTACGTGTTTGTCCAGCCGAGACTTCTTCTTTTTCTCTGCGTTCTTGACACTGAATTCGGTGTCAACGTTCCACTTTGGTCGAACCACGTAGTCCTTGATCGAGGGCCGCGGCACACGAGCCCGGGCGACGAAACCAGGCTCGCCGGGTTTAGCCTGAACACTGTCGTCCTCTGTTTTGCGTCGTTTGTTCGGAGAAGTTTCCTCGTCGTTGTCGTTTCTTCGTTTTGCTTTAAGTCGCTCGTAATCTTTGGACTCTCGTTCTTCCCTCGACACGGTCGTGTAGTCGGTGTTAAGGTTGAAAATGGGACGAGCCCATTTGGCGATGAGTCTATTAGCTCTCACTTTGTTTTCTTTCGTTTCCTTCGGATGCTTCCAGAGGTACCTCACAGCTCTGCCGATTCCTGAGGATTTGAGAAGACTGAGATCGAGACCTTCGGTCGAATACTCCTCAAGAAGCTTCAACATCTCGTCTCGAATCTTCTGATTGGGCAATGACTTGTCCGGTAAAGGACTCAGCCAGTCACAAACAACATTTAGCACGCCTTGATCCAGGAAAGCCATTTTCAGATCGACTCGCTTCAAATGCGGGAGAACTTTGCTCAGGTACATGAGTTTCTTGGTGGCCGCCTGCTTCTTGTTGTTGAGCTCTCGATCTTCGGCAGCGCGAAGTTTCATTTCTTTGATCAGATCGGCGATCAGGTCGTCGGTGTCGTTGATAATGTCGACGTCTTTTCGTTTTCGGCGACCCCCGCGCTCAGCTTTTTTCCGCATCAGCATTAAATCGAAATCGGATACATGACTTCCCGCTCCTGGAGCATCGTCATCTGAAGATTCTGCGGGTTTTTCTGCTTTCTTAGCCGCTGTCTCCTCAGGGGTTGGTTTTGGCGCGGGACCGGCCTCCTCTTCTTCCTCTTCGTCACCGCTCTGTCCGAAGATTTCGTTGACAAGTTCACTTTGACCTTCATTGTCGGACTCATCCTCGATCCGGTTCGTTTTCTTTTTCGTCTTTTTCTGTACTGTCAGCTCGTCGTCGCTGCCGCTCCTGCTTCTGGATCGAGAAAGTTTCGAAACGCGACTGCCGCTCCGTGATCTGCTCCCGCCGCGAGATCCACTACCGCTACGCGAGCGACTTCTTGACCTGGAACCACTTTTCGATCTGCTGCGTCTCGATCCGCTGCGAGACCTGCTCCGAGAACCGCTTCCGGAACGGCTCCGTGAACCACTCCGAGATCTGCTGCCAGAGCCGCTTCTAGAACGTCGCGAGCCGCTCCGAGATCGAGACCTGCTTCTGGATCTCGACCCGCTGCCCGATCGGCTGCCGGAACGGCTTCTGCGGGACCCACTGCGGGACCTTGAGCCACTGGCGCGCGATCCACTCCTGGAGCGAGAGCGCGATCTGGAGTTTGAACCCGATGCGGATCTGCTTCTAGATTTACGCGAGCCCGATCGAGAACGAGAACCACTGCGGCCTCTCGATGCAGCAGAACCTGACCGCGATCTATCACGGCCAGCCGATCGACTTCTAGAACGTCCAGAGGACGGAGATCGACTTTTGGACTGGATTGAACCGCTTCTCGATCTCTTGGGAGAGGGCGACCTGCTCCTGGACCGGGACTTTCTGGAATTCACGGATCCAGCGCTAGGCGAACGACTCCTGCTGGGGCTCCTGGCGTTTTCATTTGTTGGGCTCGCGGGAGTAGAGTCTTGGGACGGCGATGCCGGTGTTGGAGAACCTTCTACGCTCGACATTTTGTTCAAAAACTTGTGAATCTGCGGGAGAAGCGAGAAGCTCTGTTACTAAACGACGTCGGATGAACTTTAGAAGGAATTTCAACGGGGCGTTCCGATTGACTCGGAACACTTGCCTAATGATACTTCCGACTGTGTATTGTGAGGGGAAGTTCGAATGGAGAATGTTCTACCGTGTTACGGGGGACGCCGTAAAACGATTCTCAGATGATGAAGGCGAACACAAAAAACCAACAGCAGACTCACCGTGATCCGAGATGAAGCAGTCCAGAACTCGTCGATCAGATCTTCCTCTAGTGCACGGCAGTTTCCCAGCAAACTCGGAAGAGCGGACCAACTCACGAGAACTCGAGATTTCGTTCAACTTCACTTCATGACATTCGCAGGACGCAAATCTTTTCCAGTCGGCGGCTGAAGACTCTAAATTTGTGTCGAACGAAACAATTGTGGTCTGTTCATGGCGAGCGACAGCGAGCGCACAAGCTCCCTCTCCCGCTAAACGCCGCCACTCATCTGGTGTTCTGCTCCAAAACAAAACGCCGCTCAGCCGCCATTTTGAAAATTTGGGATGATCGCTCGAAGAAAAATGGTTTCGTTGACAAAACTACGATTTTCGAGGCATTGAACGAGTAGGTCTTGATTCTGGAAGCTTTTCCAGGGGAATGGTTCTGTTCACGAGCCCGTCGACAGTCGATCCGGGTCGGTACCACACGAACCGAAGCACCGACAAGCAGACACCTAAAACGTCTCAATCCCGCGGGAGTGCGCCACAAGTAGGCGCTCATCTAACCTTACCGTGATGCGATAAATAGGCGTTTCAAATCTAACCTAACCTGACCCAACCCTACAGCTCAATGCTTGAACTGTTAGACACCCGTTGCGGGGATTCCAGAGGGAATGTTTCCAAGGAATTCATCTCTCCAACGACAATGTTTTGGGACCTCTGGCCGACACCCGCTCGAGGAGCAACGGGGGCGGCCATATTGGCAAATGGCGGCGATGGCCGGCTCGGCGCGGATTTTGAAACTCCGAGAATCCCGAGCATTCTCGGACTGGATTCTTCTAAAAATAAGTGCTCTGTGGATAGAACTCCAATACTTTTCGGGTTCCTCACTCCGAAGATTCTCAGACTGGACTCATGTAAACTTTGTTGATAGAACTAGAGAATTCCGAAAATATAGCGGATACTCCGCAACATCTCTTGCTTACTCAACTTCTCAATGATATTTAGGTTTCGAGTTCTATTTTTGTCCCCAGTGCTTAAAGTCGTGTTGAAATTTTGCATGTACTGATCCATCAGCCTCCATCAGTACTCCACGCACTCGCCTCCTGGAAATCCGAAGACAGTATGAAGTTCAACGCCTCAATATCACTTGGAGAGTGCCACGCGCTGAGGATGTTTCTAGGGCTTCAAATTTATTTTCGACGACCGACATCAGTACAGTGAACCCCCGTTTTGTGCGGTTCGATTCATGCGGTCCCTCTAATAGTACTTACGCATGGTCTTATTGTGAGAGGAGATGGAAAATTCTGTGCTTATTCACTTCAACTCGGATTCCAACTGTCTTTTACCACCATTTGATCATTTCTGAGAACTTTTGAATGTCTTAACTTACACTCGGGTTTTAATTGACAGTTACCACCCTCTGAACATTCCTGAGAACGACCGAGCAATCCATTCACAAATGCGCGGAATTTTAAGGTATTTTCCGAGCTCTGCATGTGAATGTTTTCTAGTCTCGAATTCGCTGCAAATGGAGCGGTTCTCGAAGAAATCTAAGACATCTTCCTCCCGATCGACTCCGAAAAGCCTCCCTTCGACTCCAAAAGTCTGGATTCTCGAAATACCGCTCATTAATTGAATATAGGAGATAACACGGCGAGTAAAGAGATATGTAGCTTCAACGTCACCTTATGGTGACGCCGAGATCTTCGGCGACAATTGTCGGAGCGGGAACGGCTGCGCCTGGTTCATTCCATGGCACCATCAGGCGCATGAAACAGATACGAGGGAATCGATTGAAGATTCCTCAATCCTTTTCGTATTGGCGAAAAACACTCACCTCTCTCTGGATCGAGAACGACTCCGTCTCCTGCTACGACGAGCCCTTGATAACGAGCGAGTAATTCATAAGTAGACGAAATTCGTTATTTTCAACTGGTTGTAAGCGAATGCAAGGGAAGCACGAGTCATAACTACCCCCTAAACTATCTGTATGCATCTGATGCGTCCGTAGCTTCTTTGATTTGAATACATCGCGACTTTCGTGTTTCTATCAACATATGTATCGACTCCCATTAATGACAATCTGGTTCCAGAGTTGAATTTCAGTACTCTAGCAGTCCCAAAGCTGTTTTCGCATCTAATATGGTACTCGGTAATCAAGCGGTCCAGCGGTTCTTCACACACTCATTGGTACTTCAGCAAACACGCTAAAAAACTGCGCAGACTACTGGGAGACTCGGAACACGGCTGCTTCAAAACTCCTCCCGAAATGGGTGCCGTCACAAATCAGGCCTGCTGCTTTCGGTGCATCCACAGATGCTCGATATAGGGTTTCCTCAGTGCTTTTGAGACTCTCTAGCGACATTGGTCCTTTCGTGTTCAACACAAGGATTTGAAGAGCGTATCGTACATTCCGTACTAGCATCTAACAATTAATATTGTGTTTTTTCATAGCAGAGCAGTTCGCGTACGTCGAGCATGTGCTGCGACCTCTAGGGTCGATCCATGAAGGTTTCGTTCAATCGGAAGTATGCCGTCAAGCTGGTCCATCTCGCAGGAGCATTGGCCTGTTGCTTGTTCGTCTCCACTTTCCAAAATTACGAAATTCTGTTCGTTGTGCAAGTGGGTGGCCAATCTGTAGATTGTGTGCGATTGCGGTTACAACTCGTGGCCTTGGATTCGATACATGCCCTCACGCACACACTGGTACCTACCTTGCATTCAACGGCTGCGGGATTGAATCTTGGTCATTCTCAACGCGTTCGGATACTATGCTTACGAGTTCCCGAGATGTCCTCTTGTACATACACATATTTGTACAAATACTGGTATGGAAGTATGGTATGGTAGTTTATTGATCCGGATATGTTTTCGTTGTAAATTACACCTCCAACGTATCAGCCTTTCATGTCATCATTGGTCTCCTTCTCCCAATTTTCCAAGATTTGTTTAGTTTTGATCGCGAGCGAGGGATCCTTCATTTGAAGCATCACTCGGAAAAAGGGCCTAAGTCGCATCTAGCTGGTTCCGAGAAAAGCGGGTTTTAATATTTGTTTTGCTCCATGAAATCGTGTTTCTGAGTCGAGCAAGTAAAGTGATGCCCTTTCGTGATCCTTAGGCTGTGCTGTCATATCAGTCGACAAAAAAATATGAAACTGGTCAGAGTCCTGAGAGAATTCAGCTAAATGCACTTAGGCACTTCTTCCGAGTGAGACCTCTTTTTTGGACAAAAACGGGCTGATTAGCTCCCAGAACTTCTGCCCCATGCTTGGATCCATTCGTATCGCATAAAATGAGAAGGGTGTGGAAAAGATGACACATCAAAACGGGGCATCGGGAGACTTGATGATGCTAGCTCAGGTTACACCGAAATGTCACCGAGATCGTACATACATAGATGCTTCATGGGTCTGAATATCTAAGATGCCGAAGTTATGGAGCCGAAGTTGACGTTTATAATACTCTGGCCCTGCATTCGTGACTGGCAGCGGAAAGTTCTTTTCAAAGTCCATGCAGATGGCGAGCGTGTTGGGATCTGGTGAATCTTTGTACGACCCGAGTAGATTGTAGGAATGCTGTGCATGCGATAAGAGGAGCTCCTGCTCGCGCTCCAACTCTTCGATGACGTTGGCTTCATTATTCCTCCTTGCGGCAGCTATGTTCACGTGAAGTTTCTCGCATCGCTCGCAAATGTCACTCCGCACAGACCCAAAGTACAGCAGCTTGCAGTTTTCTAACACTATGTTGCGAAAATTGTTGTAGGGTGTGGTTTGCTCAGGAAAATTTTCGCAGAAAATCCGATGTAGTTTGGCCATTGTCAAGTCGGGACTTAGATATTTCGGAGTCTCATGGATTCTCCTCGAGTAATGATTCTCTCAACTTGGCAAATTGTTCACTCATTGAACTATTGAACTACCTATTTCTTCCCTTAATCCCAGCGAGTATGGTGTGACCTGTTCAAATAGCGACCTCTCATATCTTGCTGGGATTCTTCTCTCCTCTCGCAGCTGGTGACCTTGGCTCCTTCGCTTGGCATCCACTGGTTTCACAGCACCACGTAAGGACACAGTTTGCTGATCGGCAGAAAGTGAATTGTAATAAGCGTGAATTTCATCACAATCGTCCATCGGTATCCGCTTCCGACACTCACAGCGGCAGTCCTCGATTTCTCGCGGACCATTTACACCGGGGTGTCTTTTGCCACCAGAAGAAGATTTTCTCTTCTGGCTGAAGCGATCTCAGAACAAGAACATCGATATTTCAGCTCGAGCGACACCCGCATGGAATGTTGCCTAGCTTCCCGAAACTCTGAGCGGAAAGTTCTCCACAACTGCCACTTGATACACAGCAACAAGGTCCTCGAAAAGCACCGTTTGAGAAGCACAAGCTGTAAATTGAGACATTCGGAAGACGAGGGTAGTGTCGGTCGAACAGTTTCAAGCGTCACAATGTGACGAACCACAAAAAGCTAGAATATTCTCAAGGAGCGGCTCAGAGAGCGAGCGATGAAGTCTAAGGTTACGTGGGCATAGTTCTCGCTTTCAAGTTCGGGGCAGGGAGGCTTTCGCCGCGAGAAATGCACTTAGGCACTTTTTCCGAATTTTTGTTCATTTCGATGCAGAAACGACCACTTCAAAGATGGAGCAAAAATTTTTTTGTCTCTCAGCAAAAATGAGCTCTCGAGTGTCTTATGGAAGCTTTGTTGATGTTCAAAGTTGCCTGAGAGGCTCAGCCGAATTGCGAGACGACATTGTTTTGTCTTCATGGATTCGCACACAGTCGCTTACGGAATTTCGTCTGGGTCGACTCAAATGAGAATTCGATCGAATCGATCGGGGTTTCAATTTTCTGTGAGAGATGCTACGCTAGTGAACATCAAGCGATTTCATACATCTTGAAAATATTGTATATCGAGTTCTCTCGGTGCGCGAAACTTCAAATCTTGGCGCAGAGGCGAGATTTCCCGTCATTGGAAATGCCAATCGCTCATCGAGATGAAAAATCAAGACAATGCGATTCAACAGAAAGATATCACGGTGTCTCGGGTAACACATTGTTTTTGGAGCCTGTGAAACAAATGTGAGCTTTGGCGGCATCTTCAGGAAATAGTGTTCTCGGTGTCGAACGCCCTCAGGCTGATTCTCATTGGCGGAAAGAACATTGAAAACAACGTCCCGATGACCGCCTGTCATCGCGGCGAATTCAGAGTCATCCGACCCCTTGCTTTGCCCATCCTCATCGGCATTCTCAACAACGGAGGTTTCCACCGATCAGACTTGGCTTCCGATTCCGTTACATCGTGTCGTGTTAGGTGACAGCGCCCCCTAGGCGCAAGAAATGAAGCAGACGTGAATACACTCCCATCCACAGCAAGGAATACTCGAGATCATTTGTGTTTCCATTCCTCGGTGAGTTCTGACGTCGATTCGTAACCCGACTCTTGCAAATTTTCCGAACACATATCCTCTGTAGCTGGAACGCCAATCGATCGCATGACCACCTTGTAGATCGAAGCCTTGATCGTAGCAGAAACCTCGGCTCGAAACTTCTCTCTTTTGCGTTCCCTTCGTCGTGTAGATAGACGCGTGCCTTGAGTTGAGATTCAGAATACTTTGAGGAAGCCGACGTCAAGCTGATTGCCGTGCCTCAGCATTCTAGACATTTCAAAAAAACGAGACGAATCAACCCCCTAAGGTTTCATCTGGACGACATCTTCGATATGGGAGCCGCACTCTCTTTCTCAGTGCGTTTTTGGACCCTTGTGATCGATTCGATGAATCATTGTTTCAAATAGTTTCAGATCTTCACATTGTGAGTTCTCTGTGGCTCATTGGTGTGGTATTGCCAGTTCGGAAATTCTCGCTGGTGCGTTCCACACCTGATTCTAGCCGTAATTATTGGATTTACATTCCGTGAAAGGGATCGATCAAACTGAGTTTTTTCCGGATGAGCTTTGAAGAATCGCGGGGTCGTGCTTTCAGATGGCGATTCCCCGTGACAACATCTCTGTGGTCGTGAGAGTCCGACCACCGAAACATGAGAACGATGTCGCTGAGTGGATCCTGGAAGAAGGATTGATTTACGCGGGTCGTCCGGAGCACGTCCAAAAGGTCTTCGCGTTCGACAACTGTTTTTCTCGAGAGAAGTCGAATGCAGACGTCTTTGAGCGCGCTGTCTACCCCATCGTCAGCTCAGTCGTGGCCGGCTATAACGGAACGATCCTTGCCTACGGTGGGACATCCTCTGGAAAGACGCACACCATGATGGGAAACGACAATGACCCCGGCATGATCAGAAGAACGATCGACAAAATATTCGACGAGATTCATGAAGTGAGTTTGAGTTTCGTTCTCATCTTTTCGTACATTCTGTTATTTCTCTCTGAAGGTATTGTGCGCCTTGTCAGGAGTGCTTTCCCGAGAATTCATACCCGATCGTTTCTTCAGGCGTCTCATCGGGAGTTCTTGATCCGCGTCTCCTACCGGGAAATCTTCGAACAACAAACTCGAGATTTGCTTCCGGATTCGGACCCAATCAGTCATTCATTCGAAAGAACGGCTACGACGGTCGCCGGGGTGACGGAAAAGATCACCACAAATAGGGAGGAGATGCTTCGGTATCTGACGGAAGGCGACAGGAACCGCCAGGTCGGCTCACCGATGGACGGCAAATCTTCTCGATCTCATTCGATCTTCCGGATCACGATCGAATCTTCGGGACGGAATTCCTCTGTGAGGGTTTCCACTTTGAGTCTCGTGGATCTCGCCAATTCCGAAGGAAACACTGAAAGAACTTCCACGACCTCTAGACTCCGCGATCACCCTGTGACGGAACTTGAAAGCGTAGTCCAAGAGTTAGCTTCCGGTGGAGAAGACTTCGACGGTCATGATTTGTTTCTTCAAAGTGATTCGGAACTGACGAAGATCTTGAAAGACTCCCTCGGAGGAAACTGCCTCACAGTTTTCATTTGCAACATTTCGGCTACGGAATACGAGTCGAGTTTGTCGACATTACGATTCGCTTCCAAAGCAGAACAAATCAGGAACAAAGCCGTCATCAATCTAGTGCGAACCCAGGATTCAAGTTTGCTTCTCAAACGGAACGAGGAGATCAAGTCACTGAACGACCTTATATCGGTCAGTCGATATCCTCCACTGAATTTCCAAGAGTACAAAAAGCTTTGATATTATTGAAGATCCTCATCAGCGTGATCTGGGATCCGAAACTCACACTTTCTGTTCATTTCCACCAATGACTCTCCCAGAGAGTTGAATCTAGCGAGGAACAGCCGCTGCAGAAGAAAGAGGAGACCATCGACAGACTGAGGAGGAAGATCGAAAATTTGAAAAAATTATCCGCGAGCGGACATCGGAATGCCCTCTCGGTGAATTGAAATATTGACATCTTCTTGACGCATTGTCGAAATTCGCGAGTAATCAATGTGAAACATTCTCGATTACATCCGATCAGGTCTCGGCTGGAAGGAACGGCATCCATCATAACGGAACCTCGAGTTTTGGACAGAGTCCTGTTTCGGTCCCCTATTCAAGGAGAGTGAACAAAAACTCGATTGAAATGCGATGTGGGATTCGAGGAGACGATGCTGCGTTGTTGACGTTCGATGGTCCTCGCAAACGGAAAAGCGAGGACGCGTTTCAGATGCTTGAAACCAAAAGAGACCACATCTCAATCGACGACGCTCCGTTTCTCGAAGACGAGCTCGAGGTAAGTTCGACCTTTGTATCCGGAATTCCAAAAATTTGAATTTGGATTCCAGCATGAGGGTTAAGAAACATTTGGTCGAGATTTCCCATCGATTTCCTTCCGTCTTCATCAGAGAGATTCGATTTAGATCTAAGTATGACGATTTCGAATATCGCAGGAGATCCGAAGAGAGAGGGCGTCCGCGGCGAAAAGATCTCGTCCCGATCCTCAGGTCGCAATCGCTTTGAGCCCGAGTCTCAGTTCGATGAGAGAGGAAGCCATCGACCCTGTCCGGAAAATCGACGCAGTCGTTCAAACAGAAGCAGAATCTGAGAAGATCGACTCCGGAAGCCAAGTGTTCCTGACGAATTCCTGTCGCGCGACTCAGACCATTGTCGAGATGAGCGATTTGTTACCCGATAACCGACAAGAAGCTGCAACCCAGACGGAAGGAGTATCTGACGAGACGGAATTCGAGAAAGAGAGGGCTGCTCGACTGCGAGCGGAATCGGGGTTGATCGAAGTTCTGAGGGATCGCAGCGAACTCTCAGAGATCAATGACAAATACATCGAGTACTTTAGAGCACAAGGACTCAATTCGAAAGAACTCCTGGAAGGCCAGGCCGCATCCGGAGAGAACATTTTCTCAAAGAGACGAAGTAAGACCTTGCTAAGATGCCGGTCGACACAGAATGAATATCACGTGAAGACCGATTCGAGAACTTCTTGAAGAAGGTTGTCGAGGGAAATTGGAGCTTGAATTATTTTTCCGGATCCATTGTTGACCTCTAATCCTTCCAGGAACCGAAGTGCAGACTTCCCAAAATCAAGACGAGTCCTGGTTGACTAGCGCAACGCAATTTCGTGAATCCTCCCCAATCGTCCCTGCGGTTGTCGCTACGGATGACGTCGCCGGCGCTCATTCGGACGATCCGCCAAAAACTCCTCGCCTTCGCTCTCCGTCTCCAGCTGGCCCAGAGAACGAGACGCCTCGAAAAGCTTCACTCCAGTCTCGACGCAAACTCCGCTGCAGCGTCATCGAGGAGGCTGAATCGCCCAATCTGCTCTCGGTCAGTCTATGCTTGGAGTGTTCAGAATGGAGATCCAGGAATTCCCCTCTGACTCTATCGAGGATTCTCGATTATCTTATTCTGGAGTCATCAAATCCTTCTTTCTCGTTTCTCAAGGCAAGTTTTTCTATTCAGGAAGTTCCGGAGAGCGAGAAGCCTGTGGTCGGCACCATCGATGAGTCGCGAAGAGATGTCGAGAGTTCCGAAAAATCGTTCATTGATGGAGATTCCCTTCAGTCAGAGTCTGATCAAAGTCGCCATCAAGACCTGCGCACTGGCAGAAAATATCACGTTCGACATCAACGCAGAAACTTACCCGCTAAATCGGGTGATTCCGGAGGACATCAAAGAACTCGGAGAAAAAAGAAACTGTTTGCCTGCGACTTTTGTGAGAAGAGGTTTACACGCTTGGGCCATTTCAAGGATCATAGACGGACTCACACAGGCGAGAAACCATTCGCTTGTGACATTTGTGAGAAGAGGTTCACGCAGTTGGTCCATCTCAAGGTTCATAGACGGACTCACACGGGCGAGAAACCATTCGCTTGTGACGTTTGTGAGAAGAGGTTTGCTGTCTCGCACACTCTCGTAGACCACCGAAGGACTCACACGGGCGAGAAGCCGTTCGCTTGTGACGTGTGTGAGAGGAGGTTCACACAGTTGGTCCATCTCAAGGTTCATAAACGGACTCACACGGGCGAGAAGCCGTTCGCTTGTGACATTTGTGAGAAGAGGTTCGCTGCTTCGAGCGGCCTCAGTCTTCATCGGAAGAAACATCATCGCGGAAAACCTCTCATTTGCGACCAGTGTGGACAGGGCTTCATCCAAAAAAGAAATTTCAAAGTCCACCGTGAGAGTCACATCGGCTCAGAGACTCCACGAATTTAACTTAACAGATGATTTTTCTATCGAACCCATCTATTTGGAAAGCAAGGTTGGCGTGGAGTGATCTCATCCTTCCGTTCTCGATAATACTCCATTGGCAAATGATCTCACCACACTCTTTTGTTGTAATGACGGGAAGTCCAAGCCAATCCTTGAGGTTTTGGGATCGGGGTACAGATCGCAGTTATCAACATCCGTGATGGAACGACCTTGAGAGTTTCGGGGAATTCTCTCGTCGAGGATCGCACGACAGAGTTTCAGAGGCCGGTGCAGCTTCTGGAATCTTCATCGTCTTTCATTTTGTCACTCGTCTTCATCGGGACATGCCTAGGAAGTTTTTGAACGATTCCTTATTTTCAGATTATCGTAGTTTGCTCTTAGTAATTCCTAAATCGGTTGTGTCGGAAGTGTTTCACGGGGGGAATGACATCGATGTCTCGTATCTGTTCTAAGCCCGGGGCATCGTGATTCGATTCACTCGGGGAAGTGTTGGCGAGAGTCCAGGTGAGAAGCCGATGGCTTCCTTCTTCTTAAATCAAGAAACTTCTGACGAACTGTGATCCTCATACTCGAAGATTTTCTCTGGAACGACGCAGCCGTCTCCGCCGAAGGTCCGGTAAAGCGCGACTTGGGAAGCAGTCTATGTAGTCACGTGCTTCGGCAGACTAATATCAGCACACCTGTAGAGAGATCCTCTTCGGGAGAATTATCTATATTTCTAGTGAAATAATGCTGAGATGGTTCATTAAAATTTGACGCTGAAATTTTCATACCCGATGTGTCGTCGCTATAGTGTTCTCGCCTGTTTTTCGAACCTTTGCAATGAGGATTTCCGTGAGCACAAGAGCGAGAACCTCTGTGGTATTTCTAGAGAACGAAGTTCCCCGCCAAAGCCTTATTCGAAAGCGGTCTTCTCCTTCGGAATTTTCTCGTGCCGAAGTTTCACAAGCCTGTTTTAGATGAGGCGTGATCTCAGGGGGCGAACTTCGACACCACCATTCATAGGCCATGCCCTCCCCACCGAGGACATTCTTTGCGCTTGAAAGGACTCTCCATCCCTACGGTTGGAGACATTTTTCAGAAAATGGTGGAAACCTCAATCTTTCCACTCTCGAGAACATCTTCACCATGCGCATGAATTATCAGAATAAAGTCCTGCATATCGACAGATTTCCTGTCATGCTAGACTGTCAGAAGCCACGAAAGTCAACTGCCCTAAGTTCTGATTGAGTGCTATCTTGCAAACGAAATGGTCCTCATGAACAAACATGATTTCTCTTTGTCCGGCGACGGGAGGATCGGGGCCCATGGTTAGTTCTACAAAAACTCGTTGAGAACGAATTGAACATGATTCAAACATAAGAATGAAATAAATCCTGAATCGGATGGCGAAGAAAAACTTGCAGATTCGATAGCCGAGAGCTTCATTGTTCCGTGTACCATAGAACTATAGGCACGGCTCAGCTATCTCGAGGAGTTCAGATAGTACAGTGGAGTACAGAGGAGTACAGTGACGCACGAGATCATGCATCAAAAAGTTGTTATCGTGCTGGCGTCTAACTCCCTCGTAACAATTGTTTCCGAAAATTCTGCGGTGGGAAAGAATCTCGCTGCTAAGCAACCAATTTTCCACCAATTATCAGCTCTGTCGGAGTGACAGAAACTTGCCGTCACTTCGGAGCGGTCTGAACCAGGAGGGGGGAGGACTTCAGTTCTGCTGCTATTTCTGCGTTTGCTGCGATAGGGAAGTACTACTGTCAGTAGCGTAGCTCGACGATCTGGCGCCCGGAGCGGCCCTCCTAATCGGCGCCCCCCCCCCCTGCCAGCATCATGAGAAAATCGGAATAGACAACGAGTTATCATGGGGAGCTCTGCATTATTATATTAGATTATTATATGGTCATCATGCGTTTCAAAAGCGAACCCTACGAGCTTCTATGGTTGCGAATTCGTTAATGGCGTCTCCCATATTCATTTTTTTTTTCATTCAAGCGAGGTTTATTCAAGAGACTGCAAGTTTTTACACCGCTTAAGTCTTCTTTAAAATAATAGTACATAAAGAATAAATTTGGATTATAGGAATATAAAACAATGCTACGATGTCTCAGTCTCGGAGAGAAACAGTTCGGACACAGCTTTAGTGAACTTCCGCACGTTTTGGAGGCAACGGATGACTTGGGGGAGTGAGCTCCACGTGGCCGGGAGGTGATACAACAATGATTGTCGTGAGCAGCTCTTGGTGTCGGCGGGGAGTGCGAACGCTGTAGGGCGGCGGGAGGGGTAGCGCGGAACAATTGGTGCAAGCTGAAACTGTATATCGGCCGGGATTTTGCCGGTAAAATTTTTGAATGCGAGCAGCGATACCTGTTGTGCATGGAGTTGCTCGAACCTGAGAAGCTTGAGAGACGAGTGAAGATCGGCGACCGATTCGGAGCGTCTCCGTCCAGAGATGGCACGTAGAGCGTCGTTCTGAAGTAATTGAGTTTTATGCTTAACATAGGCGTATCCACCGCCCCAGGCAGTGATACCGTAACAGAGAGATGGAAGGAAAAGAGACTTATTGACCAGGAGGCGACCACGTATAGGCATGCCGGCAACGCGAAGTCGACGGAGTGCAGCAGAGGCAGCGTAGCACCTGCGCGAAACGTCTGGGAGGTGTTCCTTCCATCTGAGTCTCTGATCAAACGTGAGTCCAAGACACTTGGCGGAAGCGGATATCTCAACCGGGACTCCTTGGAGCAGGAGCTGGCGACTGGCGAGATCTTCGTGTGAAGGGTTGAAAAGCACAATATTTGTCTTGCCTGTGTTAATGCGGAGTCCGTATGATTCGAAAAACCCGATAACTCGTTCGACCTCAGACGCGGCCCGAGAGAGCTCGGCGTCGACAGAACTTTGATTGATGGGGAATATGAGCGAGGTATCGTCTGCATAGGTGACGACTTCACAAGGAACGGACTGACGGATCTCAAGCAGGATGAAATTGATGAAGATAACGAGAGCGAACGGACCGAGAATCGAACCCTGGGGGGTACCAACATCCACCCCAATCCAACCTGATCGGACGTTTTCGACTTGAACGGACTGTTGCCTGCCTCTTGTACATACACATATTTGTACAAATACTGGTATGGAAGTATGGTATGGTAGTTTATTGATCCGGATATGTTTTCGTTGTAAATTACACCTCAAACGTATCAGCCTTTCATGTCAGGCGCTGTTAAGCAGATCATTGGTCTCCTTCTCCCAATTTTCCAAGATTTGTTTAGTTTTGATCGCGAGCGAGGAATCCTTCATTTGAAGCATCACTCGGAAAAAGTGCCCAAGTCGCATCTGGCTGGTTTCGAGAAAAGCGGGTTTTAATATTTGTTTTGCTCCATGAAATCGTGTTTCTGAGTCGAACAAGTAAAGTGATGCCCTTCCATGATCCTTAGGCTGTGCTGAACCGCTAATCATATCGGTCGACAAAAAAATATGAAACCGGTCCGAGTCCTGAGAGAATTCAGCTAAATGCGCTTAGGCACTTCTTCCGAGTGAGACCTCTTTTTCGGACAAAAACGAGCTGAAAAGCCCCAGAACTTCTGCCCCATGCTTGGATCCATTCGTATCGCATAAAATGAGAAGGGTGTGGAAAAGATGACACATCAAAACGGGGCATCGGGAGACTTGATGATGCTAGCTCAGGTTACACCGAAATGTCACCGAGATCGTACATACATAGATGCTTCATGGGTCTGAATATCTAAGATGCCGAAGTTATGGAGCCGAAGTTGACGTTTATAATACTCTGGTCCTGCATTCGTGACTGGCAGCGGAAAGTTCTTTTCAAAGTCCATGCAGATGGCGAGCGTGTTGGGATCTGGTGAATCTTTGTACGACCCGAGTAGATTGTAGAAATGCTGTGCATGCGATAAGAGGAGCTCCTGCTCGCGCTCCAACTCTTCGATGACGTTGGCTTCATTATTCCTCCTTGCGGCAGCTATGTTCACGTGAAGTTTCTCGCATCGCTCGCAAATGTCACTCCGCACAGACCCAAAGTACAGCAGCTTGCAGTTTTCTAACACTATGTTGCGAAAATTGTTGTAGGGTGTGGTTTGCTCAGGAAAATTTTTGCAAAAAATCCGATGTAGTTTGGCCATTGTCAAGTCGGGACTTAGATATTTCCAAGTCTCATGGGTTCTCCTCCAGTAATGATTCTCTCAACTTGGCAAATTGTTCACTCATTGAACTATTGAACTACCTATTTCTTCCCTTAATCCCAGCGAGTATGGTGTGACCTGTTCAAATAGCGACCTCTCATATCTTGCGGGGATTCTTCTCTCCTCTCGCAGCTGGTGACATTGGCTCCTCCGCTTGGCATCCACTGGTTTCACAGCACCACGTAAGGACACAGTTTGCTGATCGGCAGAAAGTGAATTGTAATAAGCGTGAATTTCATCACAATCGTCCACCGGTATCCGCTTCCGACACTCACAGCGGCAGTCCTCGATTTCTCGCGGACCATTCACACCGGGGTGTCTTTTGCCACCAGAAGAAGATTTTCTCTTCTGGCTGAAGCGATCTCAGAACAAGAACATCGATATTTCAGCTCGAGCGACACCCGCATGGAATGTTGCCTAGCTTCCCGAAACTCTGAGCGGAAAGTTCTCCACAACTGCCGCTTGATACACAGCAACAAGGTCCTCGAAAAGCACCGTTTGAGAAACACAAGCAGTAAATTGAGACATTCGGAAGACGAGGGTAGTGTCGGTCGAACAGTTTCAAGCGTCACAATGTGACGCACCACAAAAAGCTAGAATATTCCCAAGGAGCGGCTCAGAGAGCGAGCGATGAAGTCTAAGGTTACGTGGGCATAGTTCTCGCCTTCAAGTTCGGGGCAGGGGGGCTTTCGCCGCGAGAAATGCACTTAGGCACTTCTTCCGAATTTTTGTTCATTTCGATCCAGAAACGACCCCTTCAAAGATGGAGCAAAAAAAATTTTGTCGACCGAAACCGACCTACCAGGTGATACTCCGTGACATTCTGAGCCACCATGTGCAATATCTCATTTTTTCCGAGAATGTCACTTGAGCACTTTTTCCGAGTGATGCTTCATTTCCTCTTGGAGACCTGATCTTGAGAGGAAATCCTCGTCCGTGAAGTCTGCGTCGTTTCACAGACGATATCGTTCTGCAAATTTTCACATTCATATGGCAGGTGTATTTCATCAGAAGGGTTATAAGCACGTTGGTCTCCGAAAGCGATAGTCTTGATCAATGCGAAGAACCTGTTCCAACCCCACAACTGAGGACAGCCATCATGAGAAGCACCCGTTTAATTTATGACCGGTTTCGACAAGTGCTTGGAGCGGGTTATGAGTCTAACTTATGAGTGAGGCTGTGCGTTGTATTCTCAAAAAATCGGAATTCTGCATGTTTACAAGGAAAAACCCATACTCTGCGTCAAAATATGAACGGAGGTCATGGCCACAAATGATTGAATTTGCAGCTGACGGGAATGAAATTACTGAATGCAAGGGAAATTATGGTTGATTTCCAGTGGAAGTTTCCAGACATGTTCTTGCATCCAGAATGCAGTTTTTCGGTGCATATCGAGAGCAAAATCTCCAATGCGCTTTTGTATTCATTTGCATACTCCTGGTTGCCCTACTCAGTGTTCGTACTCTACATGTCCCAGTGCGTGAAGATCAGTTCGGGCAGTACATCGAGATCAAGATGTGCTCCGAACAGTGACATGAGAGACAAGGTTCCCAAGGGAAAGAAACCCATGATTAGGAACCTGATGACGTCCATGTGTGACGCATGTTGAATGTTGGAATGAAGTTCTGAAAAATTTGCAGTTTATGGCTCAATCGTGCAAAAGCCGTTCATGGTTACTGTCGGTTTCCCTCAGTTGCAGACAGTGGCGGCGCCAGAGATATTTCCGGACGAGGCTAAACTTTCTTTCTCCCGTTTTCTCTCTTCCCCTGAAAGGACGCCGCGTTGACAAGTTGTATTTGTTAAAGCTTTATCGGAAGTCTATCGACGAAGCTATAACCTCGTTAAATTCGTCCTGGCGCCGCCACTGCTTGCAGACGAGCACCCAATTGTCACTGCTCTCTGCAAAAATGAGGTCTCGAGTGTCTTATGGAAGCTTTGTTGATGTTCAAAGTTGCCTGAGTGGCTCAGCCGAATTTCGAGACGACATTGCTCTGTCTTTATGGATTCGCACACAGTCGCTTACGGAATTTCGTCTAGGTCGACTCAAATGAGAATTCAATGGAATCGATCGGGGTTTCAATTTTCTGTGAGAGATGTTACGTTAGTGAAGATCAAGCGATTTCATACATCTTGAAAATATTGTATATCGAGTTCTCTCGGTGCGCGAAACTTCAAATCTTGGCGCAGAGGCGAGATTTCCCGTCATTGGAAATGCCAATTGCTCATCGAGATGAAAAATCAAGACAATGCGATTCAACAGAAAGATATCGGGAGACACATGGTTTTTAGAGCCTGTGAAACAAATGTGAGCTTTAGCGGCAGCCAGAGGAAATAGTGTTCTCGGTGTCGAACGCCCTCAGGCTGATTCCAATTGGCGGAAAGAGCATTGAAAACAACGTCCTGATAACCGCCTGTCCTCGCGGCGAATTCAGAGTCATCCGACCCCTTGCTTTACCCATCCTCGTCGGCATTCTCGACAACGGAGGTTTCCACCGATCAGACTTGGCTTCCAATTCCGTTACATCGTGTCGTGTTAGGTGACAGCGCCCCCTAGGCACAAGAAATGGAGCAGACGTGAATACACTCCCATCCACAGCAAGGAATACTCGAGATCATTTGTGTTTCCATTCCTCGGTGAGTTCTGACGTCGATTCGTAACCCGACTCTTGCAAATTTTCCGAGCACATATCCTCTGTAGCTGGAACGCCAATCGATCGCATGACCACCTTGTAGATCGAAGCCTTGATCGTAGCAGAAACCTCGGCTCGAAACTTCTCTCTTTTGCGTTCCCTTCGTCGTGTAGATAGACGCGTGCCTTGAGTTGAGATTCAGAAT